>JAGXCT010035502.1:84773-95468 GCA_022495035.1 Philopotamus ludificatus | reverse complement strand
ATTCAACAGCTGGGATCCCAAGCGGACACTGGTGTCTGAAACGCGCACGCGACACTAATCCCAACATGAGATCAGTATCCAAAATCATGCACATAAAAATAAATTTTACGTAATATTAAGTTTTCTAAAAAAAATCACGTGGTACTTGACGACCATTCGCGTTTAAAATTTGGGATAACACCTGGTTAAAGACAAAAAATACAGCATTGCGTTCGAGATGTTTATTATTTTGGAGACATCCGAAGCACTATAAATATCAAATTATGTATTCCTTCATCTATGCATCATGTCTTGGAGGCGTGACTGTGTCAGGTCTTCAATAGGGTAATCCTTCTCGGACAATTCCCTCAACCTAGCGATCTCAAAAGCTTCTACAAAGATACAGCTATCTCCTGTCAATATGTTTGCTTTTCTTGTCACGTATTCATATTTTATGGGCAGTCGTTATTTGCTTTTAAGCCCAATTCCTCGACAGCGTTCCAGTACATCTTAAAGGCATCCAAGCTGTATTTGTCTGTCTCCTTAATGGATACGCTGTATAAACAGACAGAGAAAACCAGTGATCTTACGAGACCTTACAATCTTTGTGATCATGAAGTGTGCCGTGATATAAAAAATATTGAAATACTCTGCATAAAAGCTAATATCGAATTATTTTGATAGATAATTCATGAAAACAAGTTTTATTTCATCAAGCTAAAGATGTATTAAAAAATAATTCCAATGCTTTTTCGAAAACATTTTCATGATTTATATTCTAATATAATTATATTCCAGAAATGCTGACGTTACTAAATCCTAAATTCATCTTAACTAGTGGTCGGACTCATAGCTATATTTCAACTGGCCCGTGCATAAAATTAGCAATTTTATTACATTCTCACACGCGATATAACTTTGATTTTTAAATTTAATTAGAGCAAACAATTTATTTTGTTTACTAAAATTAGTAAACAAATTCTACGTGCAAAACAACACGCTATTACGAAACTATTTGGAGATTGAGATGAATCATTGAAATGATTTTAATTTGTAAACAATCGGTCGGAAATGCTAAAATATTTTCAGTATAAATTATAGCAGAAGATGATCGCAGATCTATGGTGCATGTATATAGAATGTAGTCGCTGTATAATACGAAAATAGAACAATAGATTAAGCAGAATAATCATAGAATTCGGCCTAGTCTTGATTCCATAAAAATATATTAAATAAGATTAAATCGCTGATCATTTTTAAAAAGCTTCGTCGAATAATTTGCCGGATCAAAAACAAGATTATTTTATTATTCGACGATGAGATCTGAGTTGGCCCTTGCTATGCAGAATAAATAGTTTCGATCCCATTCACTTGTCACAGCGGCGCAGGTGGCGTACAATTATTTTTGATCTGAAATGTTTTGAAAGCGGTTCGAGTGCGAGGAGATAATTGGATCTTTCGTTCCATCGATTAATGGCATCTCAAGGATTTCCCAATCGATTGGAAAACTGTCAGCTTTAAAGAATTTAGCCGGATGACGCAATCGACGATCGGTCGTGAAAAATAGTATCAAAACACGTAAATATAAATAAACATGCTCGGTGACATGTTCGTAAAATTAGCACGTTCGAATTTATGCCTGGATTAACCCCTTCTGGTTCTGCCAAAAATATCGAGACCGGAATCTGATTTTGTTTAACGAGCTTAACAAGAGAAACCTTAATAAATGTAATTAGCTGCGGTTGAATGGATGAGAGGATAAGTGCATCGAGTATAAAAAAAACTTTCTAATCATTCGTTCATTGCACATGTTGATAATCGACATGGCATGTGAAACGTCCAATGCATTACTTTTTTTTTCATCTGAAGAAGGTGTGTCATCTCAGTCATCTGACACACCAAATATTCGAAATATGTTGCGTAAAATATTAATATTAGCAGCGATCCCGGCTCTAGCTTGGCAAAAGACGAGACGAGACAGAAATATGACAGAAGATTAACAATCCTCAATTAATTAGACGTGATCTATTTCTAAACAAACACTTGCGACTGCTTTACCAAATTGACGCGTGCCATTGAGAAGAAATATTGTGACGCGTCAAACATGAATGAATTTTTTAGCACACGAAAAAAATAGAAATCGAACGATATTTTAGAATAATTGATCTGTCTGGCTAATAATTTGATTACAAACTCTCACTGTAATACTTAGGAGCTTTGATAAAAATAAGAACGCGGTTTATTTACAGGTCAGTGAGCTAGCTGCAGGCAGCCCACGTTATTTTTTAGATTCGCATTGTGTCAAGAAATGCAATTTCTTTTTACTACGAAGTAAAAAAAAAAAACAGCCATAATGATGATATTCTAGAAATGGAACGTTGCAATTTAATAATAAATTTAACTACTGTTCCACTTGCAGATTGAGGATACACGTGAGGTGAAAATTGTTGTAATTTTTTGCATCAATCATAATGAAAATGACCAGAACACGCTCATATCATTCGTATGTTAGAGAAATATGCATTTTTTACTTACTTTAATGACCTCAGATTGCAATGCCATATCGATCGGTGGTACGGTCGGAGGCGAAGAGTTGCAACAGCCGCAACAACCCATTTTTGATAAATTTGAAAGCCCAATAAACTCGGAATTAAATTCTATATCACTTCACAAGATAGTACACCCACAACATAATCACAATCACCTTTCACGATTCATCAAAAATGATATACGACTGTGTATATTTTAAAAAATCAAACACTGCCAAAAATAAAATCACTGAGATTGAATACAACGCGGGATGATGTAATTGCAAAAATTCAAATTTTAATTATAATGCAAAATCACAGATTCAAACTCCAGTATAATAGACGTCCACTGGGATACTGAACAGTGCCGATCGGTTATTTGGTTCGGAGCCCGAAAAACTTGGCGCGAAAATGGAATACTATCAACAAAGTTTCTAAAACTGTTGCTAAAATAAGACGGTTACAATGTCAAAATTAATCAAATAAATTAAGCCGAAATCTGAATTCTATTGTTATATATCTCAGAGAACCTACGATTTATTGTTTTATTTTAAGCTGGCCAAACTGTTAAATCAAATAATTGAACGTGCTATTTCCATTCTTTTTCGCATTCGATAACTTCAAGTTTAAATATTGTATACATCATGAAGATTGTGAAGCGTTGTCCGTTGATAAAATGCATCATTAGTCTGCGGATCTAGAGATTGTTTTGAGAACAGCAATCTAAAGACTGTAATCATGCAGAGGCGTGAGATCTAATAAATTTAACCAAAAGTAAACCAAGTTTAATGCACTCGAATGATTATTGAGAATCGTGTATTAATTAAAATATCTTGTGTATCAAGACATATGTTAATTTGTTATCGTTCTTCTAAATAAATAAATTCGTATGTGTCGTCCGTAGATCAACCATAATCCAATAAATCGTCACGATCGCCCACTGAAAAATTATATTTACTATTTTTTTATTTTCTAAATTACATCCACGTGACGGGACTAGACTTAGAACCCGAGATTAGAGAGTTAGAAATAAACGTGCGTATGTAATATTTTGGGAAACGTTATGTCCCTTGTCGTAATGATTTTAGTTCGGTGTCAGAAACGATATTCCGCACACTAGATCACATGATGTAAATAAAAAAAAACGATGAAACTATTATATCGAGTCGTAAATATGTTTTACATTTATAAAAAATAACAAAATTATATATTTATCACTTTATGTATAACCGACCTCCTCCATTACTATTTTTTTCATCATAAATTTGAACATGATAGTCCGATTGACTTAAAACTGAAGGAAATTCTATAAATAACAGAAACGGTGGTAGCTATCCGTGCAAAATCCGGGAAGTAAAGGCTCGATTTTATTCCCTCAGGGCAACGGTGTGCCAAGTAATTTTATCAACGCGGCGCGCTAGACACTCATGTGCACACGAATCACTTACTTATAACTTATGTTTACAAGTAAATTAGAGCGAATTAAGTATTGGTTCCTGATCCAAAAATCAGTCTAGAAACACTATTATTACGAAAATATAACGATTTTGCTTCATCTGCGACATCAAAGTATGCATCGCATATTTTCATCTGTCAGTATTGACGTGTTTTAATGCCCAAATAACCTATGAATATTCATTTTTTAACTCTCCATTTTAAGGGTTAGAAATAACACATTAAAGTAACGTGCATCACACAAAACATACGTTAAAAGAAAAGAAGAGGCTCATATAGAGTGAATACAATGAATAGATTCGCCTACCTCCAACGGAATTTATTTACGACTTGATCTAATCTGAAATATCTTTGCAGATTAAATTTAACATCCAACAGTGGTCGATGCTGTATAGCTATATGAACACATTTCAATGCAGAAAACCATGGTACTATTAATATTATGCATATCAAACGCCCACCATATAAACAGAGAAGTGAATAAACTCAGAAGACTTGTGATCATTGTTTGATGATATTTAGTTAAACTCTATTTTTAGTAATATAACGATGTTCACCAGACAAAGGTTTCATCATAATTGCGAAAATATCGTATGATATACACAAAATAACATACGATCTCTAATCCAAGTTCAAAGAGATATGACAAATAATTACACATTCGATTGATAGGGCGTCACTCAAGTAAGAACGAAAAAAAAACAAGAACATTAAGATATGCATTGTTAAAATAAACACTGAGATAACCTCTATAAATTGTATGCAATTTTGATTATTATATATATGCATAATGCACGTTTACAGTGTGCAAATCGATTTTGTGGCAATTAAGGTTTACTTGCCAATTCATAAATCACCTGTAGCGATGCTGAAAGTTAACTCACCGGTAATAATAAGCTCTGTTGATCCAAAGGCACCAGAGGAGCTTCTGGCGAAGGTCTCGATGCCAGATAGAAGGCGGACGCTGCCGCGACTCCGGTCAGCGCCAGAGCCCCTGCTGGACCCCCTACATAGTGCAGGTACTGATCCAATTCCTCCACTGTGAACAAAAACAATCGCACAATCAACAACAATGTAATGGAAATAGTATCGATCGTCAGCTGCAATTATATTGGTCATCAACTCGTGATCCGCTCCGTCGAAAAAGAATAAAAAATAAAAAAGATGACCCGTGTGGCTTCTAGATCGAAAATAATCTTGACCGAGAGCCAATTTGTAGAGGATTCATAACTGTCTTTGGCAGATATCGTCAACAGTACAAACAGTAATCAAAACTGAATATTTCAAATACAAACAATACAATGTAACACACCGACGATATTGTCGATTGATCCGTTTATAGACATTTAACACCAAAATAATCGACAGAAGACAATTTTATTATGACATGTAGGTATACGTTGTAGGTATACGTTGTAGGTATACGTTGTAGGTATAAGTTGTATGTTTCTTTGGGCGATGATTTTTTCGCAAACGTGATTGGCATTTGTGTTACACAGAAGCGGACGAGATAATCTTCCGAATTATAATTCAAAATTGATTTGCGCGCATCACAATGCGCACCTGACGGACGCCGTCTTGCTTGCGCACGCGCAGCCTCCTCGCGAGGGCGAGCGAGACGACGCCGCGGTCCGAAGAGGAAATGATCTTGAGCCGTTGGTGTTTTGCATGAATATTGAAAATTAGGGCAGAGGTTTACGAACGATTATTCGTGAACCGGAACCGGTCTCAGTGGGAACCAACTAAAACGCATTTCTAGGCCACGCTAACTATTATTTTATATATTATTATGCGCCATTTGATCGGTTCCGTGGCGGCGATGAAAATCTGCACTGCAAAAACCATTATGCACCGCGATTAAATCATCAACGAGTACGCGGTAAATGCGACCGATTTATTTTTCAATATAAGACCGCTTATTATGATGTACATGCTTTCATTTTGAATATAATAAATGCAAATTACACGATCCTGTTTATGACATAGACCGGTTTAAAACTATTAATTTAAATTGAAATTAAACAACGAAAAAAATCAAAATACTAATTAAAGACGACTTACTTGTAGTGCGAACGATAAAGCAGTGATTTCATTAAACAATTGTTACTCATAAATGAAACAATGCATATCGACAATTTTGATATGTCCAATTAAATGATTAACATAAGCGAAATAATATTTTGCATTGGATTTCATGGAAATCATCGCTCAATTCGAGATAAAACGTCGTTCTGGCGCCAGATTCAAATGTGTTTGGTGTAGTTTTTCGACGTATTACCGTTACAAGATGTAGTATTAAAAAAATATATTGAGTGTGTCAGAGCAGCGAGTTAAAAAAAATAGTTAAATAATCTATCTGCTATCAATGCGGCCGTGAATAGCTCAATGGAAGAGTAATCGACCGGTTCTTCGGAGGTTATCGACTTACATCCAATTTCAAATGTTCCCGTTTTTATCTAGCGACTGTACGAAACAGATGCTTCCCGAGCTCACGCAATGTAACGCAACATTTCGATAAAAAAAATGTTTTAAATAAAATGGCGGATATACGAATGTGTTTGATTGGTTATTTAATTTTTTAAGGCGTTACGATTGTTATAATTTGGATTATTGAGGTAAAATCGACACTCACGTTGCCACCATATTTTTTTCTGCGATTTCGTGTGCTTTTCTTGCTTCTGCCTTGGCGTCCTCGAGACGATTTTCCCACCGCCCATCGCGTTACCGGTAAATATTGAAAACACCATTTGTCCCCGTCACAATTCAACACAATTAAATTATTTAAAAACGGCCTAACACATAATAAACACAGAATTCAGCTCGGATCACTCTTGGTCCACGGCGCAGCGCGCTCGTGTGCCAGTTTCCTATTGTCGAGACGAAGGTACACCGAGAGCATGTACTCTTGTTCGTACCAGGTCTAGATGGTTTCTCGAAAGGGGACGAACTGAAATGAAGAAGAGAAACAAGCGGTTGTGTTGAGAGAGGTTGTCGGACCGCCCCACCAAACCTGCAAGAAGAAGGCACACCTGGGGGACAATGACCACCAAACTGTGGCGCGCGACCGACCTCGTGGACCACGTGAAAAAACGACCGCCACACGCGTATCAACATGGCAACTCTTATCGGTGACAATGGGAGATCTACATTAGATGACTCAGAGATTCGTATCGGCAACAAACTATTGTAGTCTCACACGACTGTGTATCATAAAAAAAATACGTAAATAATTGCATAATCGAGAAATATCGCATTAACACTCGAAACAATCGATATTCTACATTAAAATAATGCAAAATATATCTAAAATTATATATTTATTTAACGCCGGATAAAATATAAGTCAAATCCTCGACATTATACTTTCTCGACATGCAAAATGGAACCGTGTCAGTGTGCTGAATGAGCATCTAAAAATGCATCACAACAATGTGCAATACATCACCATCGACCATTAGAACGACAGATAAAGCCTCACCTTGAATTTAATTAGACGATAACAATATCCTAGTATTAATCGACGCCATAAAAAATAATAAGTATCGACCACAGTTTGAGAATCATCCCCTACGATCGTGTTCCATTCATTCGAACGACAAGTACGCAATATCGTAAAATCTCTACGCTTGTAAAGCTCGCTTAATTACCACAATTCTGTAATATTTTTTCAGATAAAATCGTTCCTTGAAGTCACAATTATGTTCAGATAAATTTAACACACAGTAATATGTAATAATTCTCTCGATATTAAATGAATATCATCTTTTATATCAAATTAATTGACCTCACTAATATATACAATTGTGAAAATACATAACATATTTCTAATTACATCAAATTCTTGTATAAACATACTTCAAATGATAACATATTTTCGATAAAGGCGACGGTCACGTCTCACGTATCGCACATGTATTTGAACTGAAAACAATGCCAATGCGGAAAAGTCAACTAGGAAGAATAATCGCTGATAACACTTTAGCAAACACTAACCCAGTGGACTTGGTAGTTTGAGGTATGGCGCGATTAACAGTGACTCGACCAGGAACTCGAGAAATCCCGTACTTCACCGAGTCTCGACGCCCACTCGAGACGAGACCAGGTGCATTCAGGATCACAGGACGCAAGTCACAGCGTCGGGCTATTTATAGAAACGGACAATTGAACGGGAATCCGATGCAATCAAGGCCAGCTCGTAGATAAAACAGACACGGTCGCATCATTTTTGAAAATTATATTCAACACACTAAAAATAAATATATATATTTTTATTTATTTAACGTACAATATGTTCAAGGAAAATGGTTTATTTAACTGACAAGGTCATCAATATGCATATAATAAATAATATGCACCATTAACCTTTTCATATTTTCCAATAAAAAATATTAATATATTAAAGCATTTATCATGTCGAAAATGACACTTTTAAGACGCTTTACTTCTGTATCTGACAAAGCGTAAAGAATTTTATATAAGATAATCGAATCGATTATCTTATTGACGTATTATCAGCATTGTAAATTTATAGAATGTTAACATTGTTAAGCCGGATAATAAATAAATACGCGTATAGACAATATAATTTTATTATTTAAAGATTAAAATGTACGTTATAAAATATAAATCAATGCAATATTTTCTTTATTCGAATGCTACTATGCTCAAAAAATATATTCAATCGACATTGATTCAGTAAAAATATGTAAAATCGTAGTGGGAGTTATGAGTAATAATTTTTTCGACCGAGTTGCTATAAAAAGTTCGAATGATTCCGATTCTGACACCTTTTATACAGTATAAAAAATGAATACTGTTGAGAATTTAGCAAAACTAAGCAATTTTATAAAATCAGAATCTGATCTTTCGCGTAGATTCGTTAACATTTTGGATTGGAGCCGAGAATCGCACAGAATCGACTTAAAAATTATGGTTTTTTTTATAAAAAATCATTCCAAAATTAGTCAAAATTTGAATTTTCGTGAGAACGGCGTTAAAATTTGTTGCCTGGTGTCATTATCGATTCAATTATGATAACGAGAAGCAGTGTGAGCGGGCCTTTAGGACCGCCACATTTGTTATGGGACCGGGTCATCGACCCACCGGGTAACTACTCTCTTTATTTTCCGTATACACACACACTCAGACTATATACAGCGTGCTCCACAAGTTGGGGCGCGATGTGGCGCTTACGCCTCTCTACGACTGTGAATTCGTCCGCGGTGTTACACGGCCCAATCTATTATAGACCGGCTCGGAGAACCGGAATACAATGTTCGATCGTGACGATAAACTATTGGAACTAATAATTCTGCGACACTAGCGGTATAGCATTTGCATTCTAATTCCCTGCGATTTTCCTGCGCGAAAATCCGACGCGGTTCAGAGCGACGAGTGAAGCCGATCTCCAGAGAAACATCGACGGAAGGATAAGCGCGAAACCTGGATTCGAGTAATTTACGATCGATTTAACCGCGAGTAAGAGTTCCAAATAATGCGACATTTGCTGTAAGGCTGCAGGAAGTATTGGACTGTAACCTTTGGAGGTATTCAAAACCGTGCGGGCAGTGTGCAAGTTAACTAGTAATTTAACAGTAATCAGTCACGGTAGACAATGTCATTAACGGACCATATCCGAAACGGTACTCCACATTATTAGTGGTCTTCTCGCCGCTGTTGGGCTATCAAGAGTATCAAAGGCCTAGCATGATTTATCTCGAGCGACAATGGACTACGTAACGGTTTAAAAATTTCAAAAAACCACGACCACAAAGTCAAAGCTCGAGATTCGGCGCTGGGAGGTAGCCTCGCGCTGGGCTCGGATCGATTCCCGAGGTCACAGCTATTTGCATTCTATGGGCGTGATTGCGAATTTTTTTCGAGAATGAGACAAGGTCCGAAGGTTGTGCGCCGCGAGGCAATAAATAATAAATAGTTGCATTCGCGATTGATAACCGCCAAGAGTTGCAGTTGCTGCAATAACGCATTCGGCGAACGTGCGCCGAGGCCCAAGGATGGATGCATTGTTATGGATTCGTTCCGATGTGATTGCCTCGATGGCTGTTTTGCAAAAAAGAGCAATAATTGATCTTTCGTCATTATAGGCCAAGGTGTGGTGTAAGCATGCATCGCGTCAAGGACACGCTTGCAGCGACAGGAAAGTGCTGCGACGGTCATGGACCGGTGCATGCGATTATTATTAACCTAGGTTATGAAAATTTGCATGGTGCCTACGCCAATGTGTCCACAGCCTTCGATTGCTATAGAAAGAGCGGATTTCTTGGGCGGGCGAGAGAGTGCTTAGTCACGTTTCCTGAGTGGAAAGCCATTATACGAAGTAAACTTTTCTTCAAACAAACCAGTTGTGAAAGCTCGACAGACAGAACCACAAGCTAAGCACCACACTCTGGCTATATTACTTAAGCGCGTTAATCCTTCTGTCTGCACTTGGCTGTGTGCAACGGGCATGCTGACCCAGTCAATGCATATAATGAATGTGCTGCGATAAAAACTCGAAGGTTGCACGACGTGTATAATTGGTTAGAAACTGCATCGTTGCAAAGGTTAATACAAAAAGAATCATAGAATCCACCATTTCTCCTGTCTGCTATATGAAACGAATCAAATGATTATCATCCAATAAAAGAATAAAACAAATACACATCCAAAATTAACACGCAAGGACCCGGTCCCGCGTTAGTGCGGAAATTTTCGTAAACGGTAAACACCCGCT
>JAGXCT010035502.1:25187-83233 GCA_022495035.1 Philopotamus ludificatus | reverse complement strand
AGGGTTAAATTTGCTCATATATACTAATATATTAAACATGTTATGTATTGAGTAAACGATGCAGAAGACAAATGCATTAATTACATAGGAAGTGAATGTCCGCGAGAGTACTTCAAGCAGAGCTGATTTCTCTAATTCTTCAATAATATCTGACAAATATCAGTGGCATTTACACTTTAGTTAAGAACACTAGAAGTAAACGTCATGCGTTAGCGAAATTTAATAAAATAAAAATAAAATGTGCAAGAAAGCTTCACAATATCATTGTAAGTTTTTCAGAGATGGAAAATACAAGGTTTGATTAAAAAAATATAATTTCACGGGCTGTATAAGTCCAATTGCCACATTTTGTATTGGTACATCTGTCCCTGACGTATCTTGACATTGGTATGCATATTGAATCCTTACTTTATTATGGTAAGTCAAAAAAAAATCAGGTGTTTTATGAAATGCGGATTTTTTTTTACAAAAAATGAATGTCGTTATTTTGCCTCTAACGGCTTTTTTTAAACGTAAAATGAAAAAAAAAACATGAAACAACGTTTTTCCAACATAACAGAGGTGCGCCGTTCATATGGCCACATTGTGCGGCGTACACAGGCGCCATAAGATTAGGTGCACCGGGAGGCGCCAAGGAAAAATTTAAAATATTAATTCATTAAATTTTATTAATCCTTTACGTGCGAGATAAGATTTCATAAAAAGTCATGAAATAAATCAATTAGACATGAAAAATATAGTCGAATATTTAAGGGTGATTTCCTAATGTGCGTTAATTTCTCAGTGCTAAAAAAAATTGACGATTTGTTTTGACGAAGGTATGTCGGAATGCGAAACAAAGTTATATTCAATAGTATTCGGATAAACCCGCATCTCGCACTTAAGCGACGTGTTTTTTACCGGACGTGGGATAAATCCGCACCTCGCACTTAAGAGCCTTGCAAATTGATTCGGAATTATCCGCATCTCAAGGGTTAAAATCGGAAAAAAATCCTAATTCTTTTTCATAAAACACTTTTTTATTTAATAGACAATTAAAGATCTGCACACAGGCTCCGGGCACTGTCGTCGCACTACTGCTACATATAGTAAATAGTCAGAATCCCTGAGAGAGCTAGAAAAATTGGATAAAGCACTGGCACAAATGTATGATGTGAGAGGAGCATCCGCACGAGACTGAGGACACGTAACCAATTATTGTTGAAACTCATCATCATATTAATTAAATACCAATCAGGGAATGATTATTGCAATATTTTATTATGACTATTCTTTCTCATTGATTTCGAATGAAGCAGTGCGAGGTATGTGAGTCACGTTTTTCTATTCTGACGCAACACTCGTAATGAGCGAGGGGATCGAAGCACTTTGTGTTTTAATGGCCACGAAACCCTCAATCAGTGGTGGTCATACGAAAAAGAATACGTGCTCTCTCATCTCGGAACGACCTCAAGAGTAGAAATGAGGTAACTGTTCCGAGTAACGGTCCTCTCCAACATCTCGCCACCTCTCCGATGGACGGGCTCACGACACCTCGACTGCCTTCGTGCCCGAGGATCGAACTCGTCACCACCGGTTCCCTAAAACGTTCTTCGGCTAGATGAAGAAAAAAAGAGAACCATCCGTATATCTTTTGACACATCTATCGGGTCGTTGAACCGGTCTCCGGTCCCTTTTTATGAGTGTTCGAATTGTTAACGGTTACGCCAGTATACGTAATCCGTTCCGCGTATTTAATTGCAAGTGTTAAATTTGGCGATGGACGCGGTCAGTATTCGCATGGGTGTATCGCGACGCAGGTGAAGAACCTTAGCAACACGCGGCCATTACAAGAGGTCTACTAATAATATTTTTTTTACATCCAATATAATAAGAGAACGAACCGTGTTACAGATGGTTCGATCTGTGATTATGCCGTTCAAAAAAACATTATAACAACGCATTTCCATACGTTTTATACGATTAACATAACATTAACATACATTTGATTTTTTTTTTAAGAATTAGATATGCACGGAATGAACATTTCTCAAATAATCTAATCGGTCTGATTGGTTCAGTAATATAATTTTTTTATTAATATAAGTGTATTTCTTTTTGCGATTATTTAAGATGTGATAATATCACATTTTAAAAAAATCTTGTACGTTATACCAAAAAATAAAATTTGCATATTAAATTGTATTTTTAAATTAATGCCAAGACTTTTTATTTATATTTTAATATCATAATCGACTTCGATATCAATATAATCACAATATGGTCATATTTAACGAGGCACAATGGTTTTCTTGGATAGAGCCACTAAGAAAGGATCATACTACAAAAGACCTAGGATTCGACCAAAAAGACGATGGCTCAAACAGGAAGATCTAAGTGAAAGATTAGAAGACCACCTCTCTGGATAGGACCAAGCGAAGAAAAATTGTCATAGAAACCAAAACCAAAAATAAAAGTTTTTAGTGCCAAGAAGTCATCACCTTTATGAAGATAGCGCATTTAATTATATTTTTTATCTCATATCGATTACACATGCTTATTCAACAATATATTTTCACTTATTTATAATTAAAATTTTAATGCAAACAAGATAACGCAGGAGATTTGCTAAAATTCCAATACCAATCACATATTTTAAAAATGATTAAATAATTATATTTAAGAAGGCCACTACTTATTTAATTTAGATGAATAAATTTAATTCAAATCGTTCGAAATAACTAGCATTTTTATAAACAGGTAATTGTTTGTGCTGCCGTTGATATTAAAAACACATCATTCGACCCTTTGTTACAGGAAATTATGCAATGACAATATTTAACATGATTATAATAATGTTTAAAACAAATAAGTTCTGAATCAAGTGGTCATTGTATCAAGATATATGTTTGTCATCGAGTTGGACATTGTGATAAATCAACAAATAATCACAATAATTGATCAAAATGCATTTTTTTTTTAAATTTGGAAGACACAAATTTCGATTAAAAATAATTTAACATAATAATAGGATGACAACAATTATATCTATTTACAAATACCTATTAGTTTTTTATCTACAATTATAAAACAAAGGTTAATCCCATAATGTATAGTGAAAATATATATATATATTTCAAACAAAAAATTGGTGAATTATGTATAAAACACATTTATATATTTTAAGTATAAGCTATTAGAATATGAAAAATTCGTATAATTGAAATAAAACATGAAATAAAATTCCATATAATTTTACAGCGTATGAATAAAATCAATTAATCACAAAAAAAAATAAAACAATCATTACTACGAATACAATTACGGGTATTACGGGTTCCGAGATTCAAAAGTGTAAATTTTACATGAAACTTCAATAAAACATAATAATATGATCTAATTTAAAATAGAACGATAAAAAAAATAATATTCCAATTGTATGCATACCAATTCCTTTTATAAAATCCATCACAAATTTGATTTTATATTATATATGTGCAATATACGATGCTTGAGATGTTAGCTACTGAATGACGAGGAGTGAACTGAGTTCAGATTGTTTATCCATTCGTGGTTTGATAACAATTCACTGATTTTATTGTGCACTATGGAACCATGATTATATAATGATAATTATCGTTAAAAAATATGATCGGTGTACATAATTTAGATGAGGTGAAATCCTTGTACACACATATACAAAAATAATAATGGAAATGTTTCAAAACACTCGTGGTAATATTGGGCCATTCAATTAATGATTTTCTTATAAACTTATATCAATATTAATTTAAATAATAGTTCAACAACATTGGCAAATCCGAAAAATGCAGATTTTTTTATTTTTGAATTATATAAGTCTCATTTTTACAATTTTATTGTGATCGTTGTCCCTGACTTATCTAGGCGTTTTTAGTTATCGAAAAAATTTCATATGTTTTGTCATGCTCAGCAATTTTTTACTGTGGAAAAAAGGTATGTTCATAATTTTTTAGTAAAACCAACACTGTTGTGATGCCTCAGCCTCTGTATTCGTAGGACACGACTCCCCGAGACTTCTTCTTATTTTCAAAAATGGAAAAAAAATGAAAAGACAATGTTTTATCAACATTGAAAAGATAGAGACAGAATCGTTGAAGGAGAATTAAACGCAATACTGAAAATTGTGTACCAGACATGCTTCAAAATTTGTAAAAAGCACTGGCTCAATTGTATGATGTATTTGATGGGAACTAGGTATTTTTGGAAGACAAAGATTTTTGAGCAAAATGAGAATTCTTTTTATCAAACGTTGTCTGTGATATCTATAAAAATATCCATAGCAAATTTACAGAGACAAAAGTAACCTAAAACTACAGAAATAACATAATATCATCACATCAAACTACTAATAATCTGCAGGTGCGATATATAAGCCCATACGGAAGAAAAAGTGGGTAAATATTATTTTTCCGTCAAGGTCTCACATTTTAAAAACAAATGGTAACAAAAAACCAATACTATGTTTTGGTTTCTACACTGGCTCATTGAACTACAATCAGAATTATCCCTAAATAATAAACTGATCGTCTATAAATTCATATTACGTCTGATCTGGACATATGGTATTAACCAGTTCAGTGCCATGGATTTTTTAACAAGTTGTAATTCCTTTTTTAGTATGTATATTTTTTGTATATATGATTTTTAGTATGTAATAATATCCGTAATAGATGTCACTACAACATGATATAGAATATCCAATGAATTTGTAAAGGAACAAATAAATAAAAATACGTTTGAGAATGGTGACCACTCCGCATAGCGTACACCGGTGTACTCATGGCACTGAATTGGTTAAAACCTGGGGCACAGCAAAACCCTCGAGTATAAAATATGAGTAATAAATCGCTTCCAATCCAAGACGCTACACATGATCACGGATGCACCTTGGTTTGTGCCTAACTACGTAATCAGAAAAGTCTCCTCATTAAAGAACAAATCGAGTCCAACACAAATAAATATAAACTAAGACTAAAAAATCATCTGAATAAATTGGCATCACAGCTAAGAGAGGACACTGAAGTACGAAGAGGCGTTTAAAAAGGAGCAGAACGTTCAATATTCTAAAATAAAGCCTGAATATGGCCCTTGCCTTGGAGATAGGATCGCTGGATCCTTTCTCTGTTTGTTAATAATTGTGATAAAAGCTACTTATTGTAATAGTTTACAGATTGTGCGATTGATTTAATAATAATAATAAAAAATATATTTTAGCTTTTCATTAAAATATAAAAAAATTATGAATACAAACATAAAAATCGTTGATAATATTAACCAAGAACCTTAGTTAGTGTTATAAAAATGAACACACTTCACGAGTCATTGGCACTAATTTTGAATAGGTAGTATAGTAATTACTAGTTTACTGGTGAAGAAAACGCTTCAATCATTTTGTCTTAACACTTTACCGACCGCACGTTTTTACGCCAAATATTTTACACAATTTAATCGTATCTTTGTAATTTTAATAATGATTTACGTCATCTTCGCCAAATTTCGAAGCACAAATAAAAGAATCGGCAAAGTTGTGCGCATCGGAAAATAAACAGAAACCAACGTGGAGTCGTTACAACGTTAATCGGAGATGGAATTAAAATCTATGCATTGAGAAGTTTGTTTCCAGGTCCATAGACATATGGTAGATGTATATTTCTGGTTACTTGCCTTGCATATGCTCGTTAAAACCAAAAACCTCTATCTCATTTTATATAACTATTATTATTATCAGTATTTTATTATTAGCAGTTTATTAACTGCACGACGAGCCAATGAAATATCAGATATGCCGCAGCATCTGTAATTCAGCGAATGATATTATTATATATATGTAAATTAACTTGTTCCGATAAATATTATTCATATACATGTGAATCTTTATCTAACAGCGAATTCATAAATAAAATATACCAAACCTAAATAACCAATAAAGTAAATAAATAATTAAAAAATATTTAAATTGTTACTTACAACATCTATCCAGTAAGCTCGATGGCGTTGTCAAGGAATTATTCATATTTGTCGTTTGAAAATTATACACTCACTAATATCTATATCACTATTATGCTACCAATATTATCTATTTATTTTGTAAAAGGAGTAAAATCTCCGAATGGTATTAATTTTTTTTATTTTGCTCGTCATTCGTGGGTGTTTTTATTGGCAATCACTGCAAAAAAAAGAAAAAAACAAATTAATATACATATATTGTTAGATTAAAGAATCGTTGTATAATAATTGATGCCATAAAGTTTGCATAAACCATTCAAAATTTTAATATATGTACATATTTATATGTTGTAAGAAAACAGAATATCTCAGACTGTATATCAGAAAATTAATATTATCAGAAAAAGTGTAAACATTTAAATCATAAATTTCATTATGCTATACATTCATTTATATGCGCAACGACTAATAATAAAATTGATTACTAATTTTATTGGCAAACCTTATATAGAGACATGTATCGAATGTTCATATGCAGATAAGCTCATAGAGATTGGCTGTCGTGAAATAAGTATTATTGATAAAACGAAAGCCGGAATGGAATTGGAAGATTTATTATATGTGCTATAAAACTATAGCGCTACCCAATGTGCAGGTCTGGAGTATTGTCCGGAAAATATTTTAGCAAATTTAATCAATCAAGTTTATTTGTTTCATTAAAAAAAAAGGATTTTATCAAATCAGATGTTAAATCCAATTTCATAGTCGCTCGTCATTCATTCAACCAATAAGTGTATTTTTTATAAATTCATTAGAAAATAGCTGATTTTCTAGCAAAAATTTTCTTCAAAAAGTATGAATATTTTTAATAAAAAATTATAATGCATTATTTATACTATAACACAGTTATAAAATATAGAATTGAAGTTTTAATACACAAGTATGTATAATATTTTAAATTGTATAAAATGTTACCAAATTGTGGGGCGAATACACGATTTTAATGAGGATAAAGTAAATATTTTGGCAAAACACGGTGCGTGGCGTTTCAACAGCCTGGCAACACTGGCGCCGCTGTCAAGCTGTCGCGGACCATGCTTATTATTTAAATCGACTATTTTATGATATTACAGATAAAATAATGCATTACGACACCACGTTTTATTAGCGAAATATTATTCTTAAATTTTCCACGTCTATTCCGTCGCATATTTGGTCAAAACAACACTATTTTGCAATCCTTGCAAAATATCAAGAAAAACAAGAATTTGCATTTTTTACATAAGATTAGTGTTAAAAATGAATTATTGATGACATTCCAATGACGGCGAGTCCTAATGACGCGGCTTCGGGTAGGCTTCTAAGCGAAGGTCGCGTTATCGATCTTTGTAAAACGACATAACCTCAAAACACTGGACGAAAACGGGGCCGCAGGTTACGGCTGGGCTACACTCGGGCTCCGACGGACCCGGTGTACGCTCCGCGAACGAAAGATGATCGATTTTCAATGGGGGGGGGGCCACGAACACTTAGATTGTAATTATTCACATACGCACATTCCGAAAATAGCTGTTATACAGTTATTTTCGCGATTGTTTTGAAACGTACGTGTTATTTTTAGGCGGAACTCGCGATTCTGATAATGCCGGCGGCCACTGACGCGCGCGCGCACGTGCACGCCCCGGTTCCGAAACGCTTTGACATTTTATGCAAACATTCGCACTCGACACATCAATCTGCCCCTACCGGCGGTTATGTAAAATTGTACCGGATCCACTAAATCAAATTTTATGGAGTGTTTCATTCATGAAACAGGAATACGACCCGACTGAATAAAAATATTGTAATAATTAAAATTTTAAAATTAACTGTACATTTTTTCTTAGTCGTAACAGATGCAACAACCGACCATTGCCAACGGTAGCCGGCCGTCAGTGAAATGTTAATTTCTTCGGACGTTACGCCAGTTAAATATGAATCCACCATATAAACCTCCAATCAAAGGCAATCTAATGTTTTTTTCCCATTTTATGCCCGATAAAATTATTCATTTTTCTGCGTAAGCATATTAAATAATTTACATTAATTTGATATGAATACGCTAATTTTTAACACAAGGTTTGTTTTGCTATATTAAAAAAACTAATAACAATATAATTACATTTTATAAACCGTTAGAAAATCATACACCGACATGACATTTTCGATGCAAAATATAACAATATTTCATTATCACCATAAATTTTCACTCAATATGCCACAAAATAATAAAACGTAGATGTTTCGACAAAAACGTGTTATTCTAATACGCAAAATCTTATATAATGAAATTTTGCCATGATTTTTATTGGGAAATTTCATTTTTTTTTTTACATATAATTGTCATTATTTTACAAATGTGTCCTACATATTATTAATCTGTATTAATTTACAAATTTGAATATACTGTGGCTGTTTACACACTGTATTTTTGTATGAATATTTAAAACTTATCATGACCTTTGATATATCTAATAAGTTGATTATTTTTCTAATATGTACATAAAAATTGAAGCTATGAAAAATCGCAATTAACCTTTGAATTTGTCAAAAAAATATTGGCAACAACATGATGTAACCGGTTTTAAAGTATAATAATAAAAAAAAGTGTAAATTTTATGGAAATGTTTCTATATTTATTTAACACTTTTAACATAAATTATAATATAAATTATGATAAGTAGGAGAATCATCACGGTCAATCCATTTTTTTATAATATTAGGATAAAATGTAATTATTGTATAATATTAAGAAATAAAATTAAAGGCATAAATGTAAATTTATCTGTTATAGTCAATTTGATGCTTGAAAAGAGGGAATGATAAAAATCAAGCCAAATTTCGAAAGTGATCTAGGACACTAATATACCATTATTGGATACTTTTCAGGCGAGTGATTACCGTAAATGGCTGTGTTTATAATAATTCCATATCACAAACGATCAGTCGTTTCACAATTTGGTTATTAACTCTCAGTTTCAGTATTCGAGAGTTTTCAATTTTCCATCGACGTCTTGTGCAAACGCGTACTGGCAATGTTACTGATTTGGTTCCACATTGCAGACGACATGTCTAACTGATTGCTATTTCAGTACATACACATAGTTCGACTCGTTTAATCTTGTGGCAAACTTTCCCTCCTTTTAATTGGTACTCATTTAATACGTATACAACTTGCAATAGCTAGATATTTTATAAGATCATTTAGATACAGTCTTTAGCAAAATATCATATTTCAACGTGATATATTTAAATTTAAAACCTGTTTTTTTTCCGTGGATGATTTTAATTAGCGGTCAAAACAAGAATCAAGCTAGCTCGGCTTGTGCCAGACTAAAGAATATGTTGGCAAGATGTTTACTTTTAAACGATGCCGAGGAAAAACAACATATTATTGAAAACCGAATGTTAAAATTACGAAAACGTGTTTCCCTTGTAATTTATATGTTGATCAAGGCCGTATTAAACCTAAGAAAGAATCGAGTCCATATAAAAAAGGTTCAGCGCACCCTTTACAAATACATTGATAGGGATTTTGTTGGTACACGTAAGAAAATGTGAGATAACCTAAATAACATCACATGCGCCGTAGTTTACATAATTTCTTAAATAACCACGATCTACGTCATTTCATTTTTATATACATACCTATTTCCTGCATTAATTATTATTTAATTCGGGTAAAGGTATTTTTTTTAGCACTGGCAACATTATTTTGAACTGAGCTTGGCGGGAGAAGTTAAATAGTATGACATAACATATGAATTTGACATTTAATTCAAATTTTATTACTCGAAATGTAAAGTCACGTGTCAAAGAGTCACGTGTTCAGCGCGGAACACGTCGTGTTGTGATCGGTTCCACGGAACCGATCGCGCGACGCTAAAATCCATACTGCCGCATATTCAGGGGTGCAGTGTGGCTCTAGTTTTCCCCAACCCTTGACTCGGAGGGCGGCTCTCTCGAACCCCCCCCCTCCCCCCCAATAGCCCTTCGATAGCAACCATCGACCCGCGAAACGGGAGTGGCCATAAATACATCATATGGAAAGCAATCACGCGATCCCCGTATTCTAAATAAAAAAACTCATAGGATACCAAGAATTGGATTGCAGTAATTATTGATCACACGCTACAATATAATCCGTTAGTTCAAATTAAGAACAATTTAATTACTTTGTGGCCTGAAAACCGGTCTCCGCATTAACTTACGATTACTGTATGATTCGATTTTTGTGGAGTAGATTTATCAACATCACTGCACCACACAAATAGTAGACTATTAACAAAAATATTTAATTTATTTTTTTATTTAAATATTATTTATTCTTTAAACATATAATTTACTTTGCTATCTATATACACTTAAAGATAAATTTATTCATTCTGTCTTCTACTCAAAAAAAGACTTCTTGACATTCTTGCAAAAGAAAGAAACACTTCTAGTCGGGATGCTGTGTCAACTAAATTATGTGTCTTCCCAATCATTCACCAACTCCTATTCATTCACGGTGCTCTTGTACAGAGTATCCGGCGCCTGTGTGCAGAACTACGAGCAATCACTTATATCGTTATATATTATTTAATGACAATTTTAAGAAATGTAATTCATTTTAATAAATTATTTCCCCTAATTATCCGGCGACTGAGTGCGCCGCACAATCCGGCCATATGGACGGCGCGCCCCTGCAGGCAAGCAACAATACTTCCCAAAAATAATAGATTTCGGCGGAAAGTTAACCTATTCGAATACTATTTTAGCTCAATCGCGGTTAATTTTATCTTAACAGCTTGTTTATTACCCTACAAGCCATGACACTAAAATGGTAGTGCGCCGTTCTGTCGGGGCAATTACAAGTCGAGAATTAATAAATTCTTCGACAATGCCTGAACATTTAAAAAAAATGGATTATTCTATGAATAAAAATAGTTATTCATGATTCTGACTTGCGGCCCGCTCCCGACTCGACGCATGTGGTTTCTCCACTTGCACAACACGATATTTTTTCTCGCTCACACTTGCACATATGTGATATTTTTTCTCGCACATCCGGTACGGAGCGATAAAAAACATCCCTCCCGTGCTAATGGAAAATAATATTGTTGTTTTTATTTTTTTTCGCAATTGCGGACAATAAAGGTCAATGATTATTTATA
The DNA here is from genome assembly GCA_022495035.1 of Philopotamus ludificatus. NCBI lineage: Eukaryota > Metazoa > Arthropoda > Insecta > Trichoptera > Philopotamidae > Philopotamus > Philopotamus ludificatus. The sequence goes on along the minus strand of JAGXCT010035502.1, from coordinate 72,071 downwards.
TTTATTCTTTAGACAAATACAAAATGTTTGGGACATGTAGGATTTATATTATATATCATCGATATATCGACACTGGAAAGCAATCTTGCTGTATCTTGATAAATTAAACTTTACAGATGAGCCAAAAAAAACATTTAAAATGATAATATTTTTCAAACTAAAAGAATTAGAACTGAAGTTTAGATCTTTTTATACAATTTATCGTATATTAAGTAGACAAAATCCTTAAAATGTAAACGTGGTATCGTATTTTTTCGAGATACAGCATGATTGCTCTCCAGTTTCGATATATAATGTTTTTGCAGCATAATTAATTTAAAACAGCTTTATCTAAAAAGTAAAAAAAAAGAACTAGATTAAATGAGAGATAAAAACACCTTAAATAAATTAAAACAATTTTTTTAGTATTATTATTTTTCAGATTTTTATTTAATTTGTATTGCTTTTTCTTTTTCTCCTTTTTATTCTTATTTTATTTGAAGGTTACAGTAATTTAAAAAAAAATATGCAAATTATAATTAAACATGTATTGATTTTTTTCTAAAAATATGACCCCGAAATGCTAAGGGCACATGAATAACGAGGACCTGAATGCCTTCATGATTTTACCTTAAGGTAACGCGTGTAATTAGGATTTAAATATTTCGAAGGTAGGAAGTAAATAACTGCTTCCGTTTCGCCGATATAGATGTCCACTTCTAGACTGCCGAGCAAATGTAAGAAACCACTAAATAATGTCATACGCGACAAAGAGGAACAGTGTGATATCATTTTAAGTCATTTTTGACTGAATTCATTAGAAGAGAATGGGATCTATTAATAAATTATCTATGATATTTGAAGAAGCTAATAAAAAAATAAATAGCTCCAAATAGCAACTAAAATATTAATAATACATTGATTTTATTGATAATAAAATAATAATAACGAACTCTAAATGTCATAAAAATGATCTAAATATGCAATGAAATTAAGATCTATAATTTTGATAAAATAAAAATTTAGTATAATTAACAGATGTCACTAATAACAATTAGTTTCATAGATAGCGTTAAGATTTCATAATGTCTTAACAGTGGAATTTTTAAATTTCAAAACGTTTTTTCTCTTCAATAATACATTTTTATAAGAAGCATCGTGCCTGTATCCATTTAATGAAGCTCACAATATTAACGGTTTGCAATTATTATTTATTTGCAATCAATAAAAAGAAATCATTTATTTAAAAAATATAATTAACAAAACAGTGGAACCTCTCATAACGAGCACCTCCCATAACGAGTAATTCTCATAACGAGCAAAAAAAAAGTGAAAAAATTGCTCTCTTAACGAGCGACATTTCGCATAACAAGTGATGCAAAAAGGGGAATTCACAAACGTATGACGCACTTGTGTGTTTTGGATCGTATTTCACAACAAGAAGTTGTGAAGGAGAGATTGGAGGAAGAGGAAGTAGCAGAAACAATCTTCTGGACGCATTAAGAGAGAAATGCTGAAAGCATGGGAAAATGTTTCATCGTACATTGAGAAGCATCATCCTAATAAGGAGGTGGCGATGCGTGCTACAAACATATTCAATGATAACGCTGTGTCACATTTTCACCAAAATTTTAAAGAGTCGGCTAAAACAAATGTCTCTAGACAGCTTTCTAGTAAAAAAGAATTAATTATTTGTCATAAATTAATAAATAATAAGCTAGTTTCAATTTTTAAAAATGTTTTTATCCAGGTCGTTACAATCTTTAACAATTTGTAAGCGTGTAATTTTATTTGAATAAACGCTAAAAAAAATATCGGCATGAACGATTATCGTGTTTTATATTGATTTATATGAAAAAATTAGTTTCGCATAACGAGTGTTTCACACAACGAGCAAGATTCTGGAACGAATTATGCTCGTTATGAGAGGTTCCACTGTTTATTGTTTTGTAATTCTTACATAATATCTGCTCTCTTCAATCGGCGAAAAACGTCTCTTTAGAAAATTGTATACATTTAGTACTGAATATCGCCATACAATTAATATTAATACACGCAAGAGTTGTTTCTTATATTATAGTTTTTTACTTGTGTGTTTGTAAAAAAACACATAATAGTATATCTGGCATCAGTAATGTTTCAGCGCTTTGATTAGTCCTGAATAGATTTCTACGGCTACCCAATAGCACTGAAGCACACACTGGTATAGATCCTAAAGCGTGTTTACAACTGGATCATATTCAGTGATTTTTTTTTAAAATAGGTGCCGGAGCTCACTTCTTGTACATTTTTTTATTAAAGAAAATGGTATTTAAATACCATTAAAATAAAAATTAAAGCAGTTTTACCTATTACACAAAGAATTGAACAAAATTCGATTAAATTATTTTTATTACCTTAGACATTTATTGTGTAATCGTTTTTAAAACATTGAAATACCGTAAAAAGGTGTCGAGCGTCCCTCCGCTGCACTCCACTGCAAAAAAACACTGATCATATTCATACAAATTCAAACACTATTTATCATACCATATTAAAAATGTGGAAATTTGTTTGAATGAAAGCAAAGTTTCTGTCTCCAAGGTGAACATCATCGGTTCAACAGGCAACATTAGGACTTTGTCCTTATATTAGGTTACACAACCAATTACTATCGTTTTTGGCGTGGTAGGATTGGTAGAGAATACACATAATCATCATCATCATTATAGATACTAAGATAATAAGCAATATAATTAATATTATTGTTAGTATTGTGTGTAATATTACCAAGGCTTTTTAACAAAAAAAATTCTATATACAGGCATTTTTTTAATTAAAAGTGCTAAAACTCTTATAATGAAAAAATGTGCATATATCAACGGTAGAAAGTAAACCTGCTGTATGTCAAAAAATTAAACCGTGCAAAGAAGTCCCTTTCCATTCAATAAACCATTTAATAATAATTCCATAAGCATAAGAAGTAGAACTGTAATTTAGATCTTTTTACATAATTTAACATACTAATGGAATCGTGTAATATTCTATTTCCAGTAACGTAATTTTTTGAGACAGCAAGATTTCACTTCTGCATCGATATATTTATACATTTATCAAGGGATTTTTCTTAAAAATAGATGTGTAACTCTGTTATTGGCAAGCTGTTAAGTAAAATTTTATTAAAATATCATTTAAATGAAACTTAAAAGCGGATTTTCCTATCCCACAACACATATAAAAATGTTTTAAATGATAAATGGTGCCAGAGGGCTCTACTCTACAAAAAATGCACCGAATATTAGTAATATTGAAATAAATAAATTTGCTACTTTGAAAATATTATTAGCGATAAACATTGTTTGCAGTGATAAATTGTTATTTGTGTAGTATCTGTTATTATCTGTGGTTATCTAATTTGATAATGTCACCATTATACAGTTAGATATGAATTACATATAAAACGGGGATTTTTGATTAATTTAAGCCACAGTTTTAGATAATCATCATCATGTCGGAGCGTGTGTTAACGCACCTGATTAAAAAACCAAAAAATTATAACTATTGGTTGTGTTTATTTTTGTTGCTGCTGATTTTCAGTATATATACATATTAATTCGCTGTTATTTCCAACTAAATTTGAAATGTTATAACGAATTTTTACTTTTTAGTAAGTTCATCATGGGCTGAGAATTTGAATAATATTCGTGAGACAATTATATTTTGAATTTTATTTTGTATATGCATGTTAATACTTAAAATAATTGTAATATTCATGATTTTATATAGTGTCGTATATAATCATATTTATTGTCGGTGAAATACTGATAAGAATTTCACAATTTGTCGAATACTATGCTAAATTTTATGGAAAAACAGATAGTTATACTAAAACAATGAGGGATATATTTCATTGCGATTATATAGCTTTAATAGCAGGAGTGATCCTTTCAATAACATATACTATGCTAAGTTCTAGTGAGATTATCATTCACAACAAACTGGCATTATTACTCGCATTTACATTTATAAGGGCTTGTAAATTTGTAAGAATAAATAATTAATTACTAACATTTATATTGTGATGAATATGATTAATGTGTGAATTATTTCATAGGATGTCAGCCGGTACATGAAAAAACTATGGATAGAAAATTCTGATGGAGTTGATTACGGGTCGGGAATGGCATATAGCTTTTTCTACGGTTATCTAAATATTATTTTGCCAAATAAGGGAGATAACAATGAGAGCATTAAAGAACTTATGCACAAATATGAAGCAAGTGAACACATAACCATCGCTAAACACAAATTATTTTTATTAATTGATAGAAATCTATTTATCACACCCGATTTATCCATGATGTCAAATAAAACAGTGAAAATGGAATCCTGCAAGGTTGCTTTTAATTTATAACTTAAATTCTTATTGATATATAATGCATTTGATTAAAAAAATATTTTAAATATCAGACTATGCTTGAAATAAAGCGTAATCGGGCTGGAGTTAAGAATAGATCATATAAAAATACTGTATATGAATTGCGGAAAAATCATGATGATAAACGATACTATATTGTGGCGGAAGGAGCCACACCACTATTAACTTTATACGAAACTATGAACAATAGAGGAGAAGATCATCGTAATACCATTAATGATAATATACAATAATTCTAATAGTCTTTATAATATTATTATTTTAAATTGCAGAAAACCAAGATAATAACATAGATGAAATTGTAGCTCAGTTTTACCGTACATTAGAAAATTTACTAAAAACACACTATGATTGTACCGATTTATGTGAATTGGTTTTCTTTGATTGTAAGTTAATAAAGCTAAACCAACATAACAACAACATTATTATATAAAATTACGTTTAAATATAAATTCAATAATATCTATATACTATTTTGATATTTTAGCCAAAGAAACAAAGGATATCGGTGAATTACTTTTAAAAAGAATAGAGGATGAATAATGGAAATAACTTTATAATTCGAATAACCAACCACAGAGAATAACATCACATAATAACTTTTTTAAAATTATTACATACAAACAAGGAGATTGTAACAAATATTTATATTTTTTATATTTAATAAACTTATTTTTCTAAAAATATTTTATATTTATTGAATTATCTAATACCTATTCATACATGTTTTATTATTACATATGGTCTATAAGCGAAAATATATCAACGCTATACAGACGGAGAAATTATGTAGTTTAGATGTGAAAATATAATGATATATAAGTTTTGCTGTGGTATAAAACATAGCAATATACAACAGTAACTGTTTACTGAAGAAATATTCCCTATATGTTAATATTTATAATTTTCAATACATTGTAATTATATCCACGAAGCTTAGAATTGTGAGTCTAATTATATTGGAGAAAAATTATATGATAATAGATTAGCATAACTAAAAATATTCCACAAATGTAAATTCAATTCTATTTGCCATCACTGGTTTCTATTTCTACGTTTGTAAAATTGTAATTTATGTCATAAATTATTTTTAAACATATTGTTGCTAAGGGTATTCGGATAAGTATCAGTTTAAAATGATCAAATGAGTTTTTCAATAATTTTAATATTTCAAAGATATTTGTAATTTTAACAATATAAAATGCCTAATTATTGACCAATTGACATTATATGTATATATTATAATTATACATTATCAAATTCTTTACACTAAACCTAATAATTTATATATTATTTTTTTCAAATCATGGTCGTATTCCGTATTACTTGTACTTATGTCAAAATAAGACATCGTGTTATAGCCAGATATTTTGTTGGTTATGTCATTGGTTGACAACCTTGGGATAGAAAAATCATTTGCACATAAATTTTGACAACATCGATACATATTTTTATACAAACTTATTTAATTTTAATATAAATTTTATTAGTAAAATACCGAATGTATTAATACAATTTTAATATATCACCTAGAGATTAAAATACCATAAAATAATAAAAATCATAACAATTTCAAAAATAATTTGTCAAGGTATTTTTATTATTTGTACATTTATTATTTATTTTTTTAAATAAAACGAGACACTATGATAAGGCACTCAATTCAACAGTTTACAACCACTGCGTAGAAGTTTCACTCACGTGTGTATCGTTTGCATTCGATCTGTGTTTATAACTTTGATATTTAATTAAAGAAAACATACAAGATGAAGTTGAAGAAGCGAAAAATTTCTTCTGATGTCGGTGGTGTAAATAAATTAGAGCCTCAGTCAAAAATATCTAAAAAGACCATTGAATTGGTTGACAATGTGGATTTAGAGGTTACAAACAAAGAAACTTCACATGATTTTGACATTAAACATTTTAGAAAACAAATAACTAATCCTACAAATAAACTATCTGGTAAGTTTATATATATTTATGTAATATATCATATATTTTTAATTATTATTTGAATGTATTTATTTTAGGCCTTATTCAATTTTTACACGTATGCAATAAGTCAAGTATTGATTATGTTGCGGAGTATTTGAAAAGTGGAGGTACCCCTGGTGAAATTTTGAAGCAGCTCGACGATCAGAAAAATGTGAATTTAGCTGCGACTGTCTTTGATTTGTTTCATCTGATATTATTGAAAATACAATCGTCATCAGCGCATTTATTGCAATCAGCCGAAGACACTTGTCGCTATTTTCTGAATTCCTATGTTCCTATCATGGAAACGATGTTGAGTGAAAAATCGAGCCCAAAGCAGCAAAAATCTATGTTAAAACTTCTAACTGCAATTGTGACATTAAATTCGGAGTTAGGACTTACTGTCCTCAATCAATTAGCGCTGAAGCCAAAAACCTTAGGACATCTCATCAAACATTCAAGTGGAAAAGACAACAATGATGTGAGACTTTCTTTTGTTAATTTTCTGATGGCATTTTTGGTCGATAATAATACTCCATTGATCAAAGCATTACTCGATAAACAAGGTTTGTTGGCAATGATATTTCAAGAGCTCGTGAGAGATGAAGCTATTACAATATTGATGGTCTTACCGTTATTAAAAAAAAACATAATTCACAATATTAATATATCGAAAACAATGAAGATACGGACGTTCAGTCATCACGTTATAACGTGCATATTCAATATATTTAATTGGAAAGGATCGAATAAAAAATCGGAAAATGACGATACCAATTTAAAATGTGATATTGAGACTATCGTTGAGGATTTTCTCTTTATATTATTCACGTCACATAAACATGGAATTTATTTTACTGATAAATCGATGGGGACAGGAGATTTACCCACAAATCAATATTTATGCAAAGCTATTGAATCGTTGGAAGCACCTTGGAACAATGAAAAAGCCGGAAGTCTTCTAATCAAGATGATAATCGCTTGTCCTGATTTGTACAAACCCGTAAAGCAAGTTATTGAAGACTCGTTCAATCCTCGAAACTCTGAACAATGGTATAAATGTGTCAACTTTCTTAAAAACATTATTACGCAAATATCTGCCGTTAAAGTTATTGACACAGTGGCTGAAATTAATCCTAAACAAATCGTGACATTTATTAAAAACACGTATTTGTCTTTAAATGTACTAAAAACATCTACTGAAATTTTAAAATCAAATGATAGTGCTATGAAAAATGAAATTATTCTTTTGCTGTACACAATTTTGGAAAATATTAATAATTATATTAAAATACTGGATTCAAACGAAGTGTATGGAAATAATATTAAAGGTAGTTTACGAAATATTTTACAAACTTCCATAAATAAATATTTTCCGAGTACCGACTGTCTAATTTTGAATATGCACAATATTTTGGATACAGTTAAAGAGGACGATAAATCTCAAAATATCGATTCGTCAGTTTCAGTCAGTGGTTATTTGATTAACATTTTGAATTTATTATTATTATACAACGATATAATGCCCAATTTAATTGATCCAGTATCAGCGATGTTAGATACGAGAAGAATTTTTCAAAAGATGGAATACATCAAAGACAATGTTATCGATCTTAAATTAAAGACAACCATGTTTTTGTTGTGTGCCGATAAATATGCATTTGCTCCAGATAAACCGCTATTCAAGGAAATATTATCAGGAATGTTTGAAGTGTATATTTCACAAAATTCAAATATGGTTTGTGAGGTTAAACAAGTTTTACATAACATATTGGATACGACTGGAATTTTTGAGAGAAACACGTCGGAGATCGATCTAGTACTCTATGCGCTTTACGCTGTTAGTTCTAAGCATACTGAAACTACCGCTCCTATGATAATCGAAGTAATTGAAAATATTATTGCGAATAAGAAAGGTTATATAGATATTCTCTCTAAATTTTCGTTCGATAGCTTGGATAGCAGTGGACACGAAAATAAGGAAAATTTCGATGATATTTTTAATAATATTCAAAATTTCAAGAAAAATAAAGCCGATGTGCATTATATTCAAGAATCAAAATCACTAACTCCATTTTTGATCGGTTTATTGGAGGTGATAGACGAAGTCGGGAAAAGATACGATGCTATTTTTGATTTTACGAATCATTTGATTATTTGTTTGCTGCATTTTCATGATTCTCCAGAAAATATCTGTACAGTTTTAGAAAAATATGAAAATATAAATGGAGATATTCAAAATTATGTGAATAGCTGGAAGAGCGTTCCTTCACAATTGAATAAAAGTATTATCAATAAAAATTCAATCATGTTCAAACTAAGTAAAGGGCTATTGAAAGATAAAGAAATTGTTATTAAAGATGTGTTTAATTTAAAAGAAATCGAGATAGATACGGCAGAAAAGCATCCGACTATAAATAAAATTGACATTGTGGATAATTTTAATGGAATGTTCGAAGTAAATATTCTTTTAAATATGGTGACATTTTACACTTTTCATCAAAGTGCATTAAACGTATTGAATGAAAATAAATTATCGAATGCCGTTCAAGTCATAAGTTGCATTATAGAGACGTGCTTACGAGATAACAAATTTACTACTAAAAATTATGTTACAGCAGTAGGCAAATGTCTTGGTTATGATTTGCTTCAACAAAAGTTCAATCCGCTTAAGCAAAATAATGTAGACGCTTTATTGACTGATTTTGTATTCAAAATGGTTTCAATATGCAATGAAAAATCAATCGAAATGAAATTAATCAAGCCGATTATCAAACCATACCAACATAAAATATTTTTGTCGCTAATGGGCGAAGTTAAAAATAGCAGAGAAAGTCAGAAAGGCTTTAAGTATGAAGATTTGGATAATGTATTTTGTATTATTAACTTGAGTTTGAATCATGCCATGGTTTTACTCGATGAGATATTGCAATTGAATATCACGTGTATGGCAACTGTCGCAAATGAACCTTCATCTTGGATCGAAGTTATTTCTCACATTCTTCACCAATGTATAGATAATGACTTTCAACTCCCACCGATCGTATTTAACAAAATATGCGCTCTGTATTGTAAAATAATCAAAGAGTTTGATTTCGTGATGAATGTGTCCAGTTTAGAAGAGAATATGTACAACTATTTCATCTCAAATTTAAATTTGATCAACAATATACATCTGAATATTTTTGAGGATATTTTTTCAACAAAATATTTTAGTAAATACACGTCTAAACTAGCGGTACTATTTCTACAACTGAATCCGCACTTGGTAACAAAATTTACTAAAAATATTATTAAAGACGACGTAATAAACAAACGAGAATTCGTTTTGCCGTTAACAAAAGCCGCCTTTAATCACGATAAATTTGGGAATTCCAAAGATACTCAAATGGCTGTATACCAACATTATAAAGCGAATATTATCAAAGTAATAGAAAAACCACAAAAAGCTACGCAAATATACATAGAAAACGTCGACACAGTTATAAAATTAATATATCATTGCATGGATATCACCGAATGTGAAACATTTTTAAAGAAAAACAACAAATTCGACGTGTTGGAAAATTTCCACGTAGATATTCTCGAAGCAATATTTTTTAAATCGTCCGTCATAGACGGAAAGTTCACTCCGAATTATCTAGAAAATTTTATAATGTCAATTCTTCAATTATCAAATGTCGTACTTAAACGCGACGATTCGCAGTGCGACAAGACATTGAAAATTTCATCATTATTGAATAAAATTATTGTACTCCTGAACGATAAGGAAAACCGAGAGATTTTAGAGGCGTTTGATTTTAAAAATATTATAGAATGCAGTGCTTGGCAGAATTTCTATAAAAATTGTCTCATCGCTTATTTGAAACCACTCGACGCCGACACTCCGAACTTTTCGTTTCAATTATTCGAAACTCTCGGTCATATTGTAAATATTATGTATCCTACGGATCATCCCGGTATTCTTAATCTGTTTGAAATGGTCACATCGCATTCCGAATTTCTTAATATGATGTTGAGTAACCAATATCAGGACGTAAAAACACATCTGATATCGTTGATTTATATTTTAATTAATAAGAATAAGAACGTTTTGAAAGTATTGCATATACCGTTCTATTTAAGTGCATATCAGGGAACGGTATCCAAAAAAGATACAACGCTAGTTGCAATTTTAAGATTTTACGAATCGAACGGATTGTCTATGAATGAATATAAGCCTTATCTATGGGGGGATATCGGCGCAAATCATTATGCGTTAAAAAGCAGTCGTAAAAAGGCATCTCTATGGAGCAATCCATCGGTAAATCATGTATTAAATCTTTTCGATCGAGAGAGGATTGAAAAAACCATAAAATATTTTCCAATCAAAGCTGAACTCAATTCTGAACATGTTATTTCATTAGAATCGAATGAAATTGATTTGATACATATTATAGACAATATTATTACAAACACTCCATCGAGTTTCCTTCTATTGAAGAAGAAATCTGTAATAAATACATGCGAATATGTAAACACGAAATTAAAGCTGGATCAATATAAATCGATATTGAATAAAATAGACATTGAATGTCTAAATTTAAGGCGAGATTTAAATAATGAAGATATTTACGATCCTGGATTCTTGCTTCCGTTATTAAATTTTATAGTCGCTCCTGGATCATCCGTGTCTTGTCATAGAATTTTACGCAGCGGTATTTTGGCCGTACCGTTAATGGCGCTAGCGTCGTACTGTCCACAAATGCGAGCTGCCGCTTATAATGTGCTGTTCAGATTTTATTCATTGCTCGAGTCCGAAATGTAAGTTATTCATCGTCATTTTTTAAATATTGTAAATATGCGTTAATTATATTTCATTTTTTATTTAACAGGTATTATAAAAACGACAAGTTACTATGGTCACAGTTTTTAAACAGTCTCCGAGCTAGTTTGGATACTGCAATTTCTTCTGCGGATGCCGAAACCGAAGAGGATGCCCCTAAATCGAATCCACGATTACCAGCACTAAGCGCTTTATATTTAGCTAGAGCCGCAATTGTAATGACTAGTCCTTTAGATCCAATGTTCAAACCAATTAATAACTTTGTAATATCGAAGCAACATATTAATTTTACGATAGTTCCAGATTTCTTAGACTTGTTTCATAGTTCGGATGTCAATTATATTGAACGTAGATTATGGATTTTAAAACTGTTGAGAGATGGTATGAAAACGTTTTCCGATGTTAAACTCTTGTTGAAAAGTGTAGCGTTTAAAATATTGTTTGATTTTTATTCGTGCAGTATATCGGATGTTAAAGAGAAATTAATAATAATGGAGATCTTAAATAATGCAGTGTGTATTCCAAAAGCAGCCAGAATTCTTGCAGATGCGTACGGATTATTTCCATGGTTAAGTTCTACAATTTGCAGTCTTAATTCCGACAATACAAATTTAATATCGGCGACTATTAAATTGGTCTATCATATATTTGCCAGTTTGATAATTGAGAAAACGGCAAAAGTGATTGCGGCGCCGAAAAATCTGCTCGATTTACTTATTAACGGAAAATCTTTTAAAATCGGAGATACCCAACAATGTCATATATTATGCTTACTAATTGATTTTATGAATAAACTTTCCGGAGTGTCATTGGATGACATGAAAATATATTTGAATACGTTAAGGAAAATATCCAACGATAATATAAAGCTCATCAATCAGAGTCAATTGTTGAAATTAGTCGAAGATTGTGGACACATGTCCGATCCGAAAAATCGATACTGTAAAAACATTATTTTGGGAATTAAAAATAAAAAGTGTAGTTTAGTGTTGAGCTCGAAAGTCATAATCGATCAATCAATCGAGCTGGGAGATGGCAATTTTGTAATTCAATATTTACACGAAGTAGTCGTCAACTGGTTATCTTGAATACTGTGTTCATTTCTCTTCGATATGTATTTTAAATATTGTTTTAACGCTTCGTCAAATGTATTGAATAGACTCGAACCCTAGTAGAATACAGGTTGATCGCAAACAACAGCGGATTAATAAAAATTATAAAAAATACACTTATTAAAACATTTCATTCTTTTTGTTTCACGGTTTAAAAGAAATCTAGAATCGTTTGTTTGGCATAAATTTGGAAAAATGGTTTAAATTTAATTTTGCTGATGTATTTGTGCCGAAAAGAATTGTTAAATGATCCTTTGCTTCTTTTAATCCAGAAGATATTTGTTTCCGAAAGAGTCTCGTCTCGTATACATTATAAATTAAATTTCATGAATAATTTCGGAATTTCAAAAGACTTAGATCTTTTTTTATGCCTATACAGATAAATCTTAAAATGCTTTGTAGGTTTTCTTCTACAGCTTGCTATTATTCTTACAGACAGATTTAATAGTGATCCCTTTAGACACATTCCACACATATTAGTTGAGAGGATTGCAGTTTGGTGAGTTTGGAGGCAATATATCAGGGATAACATGTTTAAAAAGTTAACTACGAGTCACGTCCGAGTTTTCCTGCTCATATGTGCTAGAGCAGAATTTTGTCGGCACACCTATGGTCTTCCTGTAACAATTTATTTCACTCTCAGACCTTCAGACATGAGTTGCTGCATATTTGTAAACAAAATTATTAATCGTCACCCTCTGTTCAGATAGATTTTTTTGAGGTTCTCCAACGGTTTCCTTTGATCGTTCTCTATAGTAACTCGAATTTGTCGAATGATGTCATTTGATCATCTCAGCGCAGATGAAGTAGACCTTTCCTCTCAGCCTACTCATAATCATCCAAACTGTTTCGGGTATACATTCTTCGGAGTCTTACTGATAAATAAGAACGTGAAATGAAACGTGGGTCAAGAAAGATCTTGTATTTCTGTTTAATTCTGTCCAAATTCTTCTTGCTCTTACTGTATTGTTTATAAGAATAAATTAAGATAAATCATGCAACAAACAACTAATTGCTATTTTATTAAATGTCACTTAATTTTATAAGCATATTCGATGAAAAACATTCTTTATTATTTCTATATATATAATATGAACATATTGAAGTTTACAGCATATGATTTTTATAATAAAAATTGAACTTTTAATTATTAATACATATGGAATTGACGAAGATTTAATCATAAAATAATTTGTGTGTATATATTTCACTAAAATGTCATGTAGTCTATTATTTTTATATATTATTATTGAGTTGTTTAAAAAATGTATATATTTTTTTAAATGGCCTTGTTGAACCATGCCAGAAAGAGATGGGGCAAAGAATGTATTTATCTCCAGTCTCAACTGCATCTACAATGTTTCTCAAACTGTTGATAATACATTATTATTAGCAAATAAATTATGACTTGATACATACATCGTTGTTTTATTATATAATCATAACATCATTACAGTTATGATACATGTTATTATATTAACAAATAAAATATATTGATAAATATAAACACAACATCAATATAATTCTATGATTATATATTGAAACAAATTTGATTACCTGTAAGATAATTAATTTTACAAAAGAATGAGGTAAATATTTATAAACGAATCGGTATTAATTTAATATTTTGTATTAGCTTGAGATTTGTTTTATGATTAGATGAATTTTTATAAGGGATGCATTAAGTATGATGGAATTATTGATTTGCAAGTAATCTTGCTTTTTGTGGGAAAGGGGTGCGAGCCACAGGTTGAGAAAGCGTGATCGCGCTTCAATTCAAATCCGCTGGCAATAGTCGAACATGGCGGCCAGCGACTGGACGCCGCCGCGCACCTGTCCGCCAGGCGTTACCCTTTAGTTTTATTATTTTAATTACATACCTATCTGTCCCCCAAAATATCGAAAAAAATATTGTGCTGCAGTGAAATTAAACAAAACAGTGAAAAAAATATTAAATCAAAGTGATAAATGTGGCAAAATTTTGCACGAATTTGTGTAATTATAAAATATTTCATATAAAAAGTGAGTAAACAGTGGAATAGTTATTTAATTTAATTAATTTTGCATACCCAATTAAATTCGACGGATGGGATGATGCAAGATTTTCATGATTAAAACGGATAATAGTAATTTTCTCACCCGTGTCCATTAATCTTTTCATATACAACTTTCCAATAGGTCAAAGCTTAACGTCGGCTTTTATATCAGTATATAATTTATTTACGCAATTATTATTAAGATTTACGTATAAATAAACATATATGTTCATAATCGTACATTAGAATCGAATAATTATTAATATCGTTTATGGCCGCAGAAAAAACTCTTTTGAATAAAACGGCGGGAATATTGTTCAATTTATAAATTGCGTTGATCCGACTGGTTTTCATTGTTGAGCCAGAGTAAATATGCGCCTATTGTGACTTTAATTTAATTCTATATTAATATTTACATTTGAATAACCCCTTGGTATATTTTAGAATTGAAAACAGGTATTTAGAGAGAACAGCGCCCGATATAATCTCGAAATTATCGTAATTCATATATTAAATAATCCATTTATATTGCATAATATTAAAATAATCAGATCGGAAGCCACGATTGGTTTCAATTTCGAAACCACACGAGTTTATGCAGAAATAACTCGCAACCAACGATGTGTGACATTTATTCTAACACATGTATACATATGAATATATATTTTAAAATTAATTTACATAGGTAGTGTTGGTGATATTAGTGAAAAATGATCTAATTATATAATACAAAGTGATTATTAAAATTTTTGTGCATAATTAATGATTGGATATTAAAAATTATACAAATCATCATAATCAATGCTTGGAATTTAATGTGTGAGTAATTATTTATTGAAAAAATGTTATTTAAACGTTCAATGTTTTTTTTTAAATAATATTTTATGTATAAAAATACCTGATATTATTGAAAGATGCGTCATTTTATTTCGATATGATACATATTAGACGTTGTTAATCAGTCTTTTTCATTTAGATGCTTGTTCGTATACATATATTTGGCTTGCCATTTAAAAGGAAGAATTTATTATCCGTTTGTCTGAGCATTTTGTATAAAAGGCCTTTTCAAATGTGAATATAATAAACTCGCTTATCTCGAGATCACGATCACGATTTAATACAAGACCGTAATATCATTAGTTACTTAGTGGTCGAGACACAGTGCTTTTTAAATTGTTTGCTCTTATTGTTATACAAATTTTTAACATACAAACCAGAACAAATGTTAATTCTTTTTAACGAATTCGTTTTCCCGCCTGAACACCAATTCCCTAGACACGGGATCCATCTTCAAGCCATCTTCGCCAATCATTGTTGGTGGGCGTGATGGCCTACGCGTGAGAAATTTTCTCCACCACCGTCGACGATGGACAAAGAAATCATAAATAATTCTAGACGTAAATTTATCTATACTTTGCATATTAATTAAACACGTACTCGCACTTGGTTTTGTTTTGGCTATACAAATTCAACGTGTGATGTCGTTGAATGAGGCTACGGATTAATATGTGCTGCCGAATAAATTCAGTGGGTCATTTTAATTAAAATTTTCCACCACAATCGATTGTCAATCATTTTATTAATTGTCTTCTAACATATGTAATAAAATTTATGTGAAGATGGACGCTTAAAAAGTTGTTAGGGTGTAATAATGTATTAACAAAATGGCGATTTTGTAATTCACTTGTTTTGATTGAAGCATAGCACATGTCACAATTTAAAAAAAATACATTTATTTGTTATGCAAATATGATTTGATATTTTTGTTGGTTTTTATGTTAATAATATATTATTATCAATGCGCTAAAAGCGTATACATATTTTCACATTACGGTTGAAATCAAACCCTTTCAACTTCCACTGTTAAGGTGTTAATTACAATATTGATTTAGGACAGAATAAAACTTGATGTTTTTACTTATTTATAAACAACTTGTTTAAATTCTTAATTTTATAATATAAAAAAACGGAATCATAATCCACAAATGAAGACTTTCTTGAGTTAATTGACATTCTGCTTATGTAATGTAAAAAAACAAGACACAAATAGCTAAGTATGATGATGGTTTCGCGTGAAAATTAAATGACTTTATTTTATTAGCCCAACACCCGGGATTAAATTGATACTCAGAATAAAAGTAATAGCTTATTATCATCATATAAAGACATTAAAGATAATCGTGAGCTGATGTCGTCATAACCAAAATTTAAAATAAATATCGAATCTTTCAATAAATAAAATCAATCAAATCTTTTTGTTTTGAATACTGAGTTTCTCATTAATTTCAAAATGTTTCGTACCATTATAAAAATATACATGTGTATCATTACGCATTTTCGCCCGAGCGCATTTCATTAGCAAACGTGTGTAGGGCATTAAAGTTAATTGCGAACACCACTTCTATATCAATCGTCTACTAATAAAGATGATGGCAGATGGAAATACGAATGGATTTCAGCACGGAAATGTCTTTATTACGAGAGGGTCATGCGATAATTTATGACTACCTAATTGAAGACTGTGATACAGGTACCAACGGCCGTTGTAGTTTTTTGTCGTCTATTTTGCTATGCGTATCTCAAACACTGTGCACTTATTTTTTCCAACGGCTCTCAAACAGTCGACATTATTGCGTGGGGCCATGAAGCAATTTGCTTAATTTAATGAAAAGCCATTAATGGAATATTGTTATTAATGTTTTCAATACATCTTGCTGGTTAAATCGCCGAACCTTCGCGGTAATTAATTTGCAGATTGGCGCATTTATCGGCTTGCTAAATTGTAATTTTATTACAGAAAGGCGATCCTATGGAACCTGTATTTATTTCATGAATTTAACCGAAGATTAATCGATTTATGTATCGTATCGAAAGCATAATTTTATTAAATAAAATGAACAAAACATATTTCGTATATTTTAAGATAATAGTTATGTAGAGAGAAACATTATTAAACATTCATTTTATCCCTTTTAGAGTAGTCCACACCAGGTACATTATACCTCAGTGTCCTTCTGCTATTCTGTCTTTATCTCCTAAATATAAGTATAGCATTATCATATTTTTCTTCATCTCCAAGAATTATAAAAATCTGCAGGAGGCTACGTTCGGCTAGGGTTATCATGACTCGGGAAATTAAAAAAAATCTGTATACATTTTGAAGAAAATATTGATTAAATTGTTACATTAACCCTTTCAGTGCGAGGCGCATGACGTACATGCGCATACAAATCGTGTCCAGGGTGCGGCCGCATGTCGTACATGCGCGAGATTCTTTAAAACTTTAACTTGTTGTTAAATGTTAACTAGACCGAGTTAAGTGATGATGTTTGTTTTAAAAATCAGCTATCAATAAATATACAACATATCACAAGAAATTTATAGGAACCATGTAATATTTAAATATGAATAGTAGCGATTCAAATCGCGCGTGTTGTCTCATTCAAATCTCCGCAGTAGAATCGGTGACATATTTCGGCTCAGGGGTTGTTAAGGGTATTTCACGTACATTATGTTCCACATACACGTGTACGGATGTAATGGTATAAAAAAATTGTATTTCGTATATCTGATTTTGATTCACATTCCCATTTTTTTCTCACTTAATCTCTCTGTTTGAATTGATATTTTGTCTGATTTTATTATTACGAAAATAAAGCGAATCGAGCTTATTTTTTTAGTTGAGGTGGAAGAACACATCCTAATCAACATGTTTGCATAAACTTCATAGGAAAATGGTCTAATATAGCGGTAAACGGTGAATACAAATTTACCTCGCCAAAAAAATAATTTGGTCCAAAACAGCGCGGTACTCAGATGCAGAATCGTGTTTAGACCCGCCGCATTGAAAGGGTTAAACCCTTTTTTACACGATACGATAAGTAGATATGTTCCATCCAAAACCGTGTAAAAAGTCATGGAATTTTATTGGTTATTTTAAAAAGGGTCAACATTGTGGTATAGAAAATTATGTAAAAAGGGAACAATGAAAACCCAATAAATAAATTATACAAAATATTATTCATACATATTCATTCTGAAATAAAACTAACGACATGATTAATTTGATAGAATCTAATGAAGCTTTTTGTTTGTTTTTACTGTTCTGTGTTGTTGACTTTCTTATTATAAGAAATCTGTTATCCACTTCTGTGTTTTTTGTTTCACAAGTTGTTTATACATTTCTTGATATCCAGCCATACAAATCTGCAGGCCTTGTTGGTATTTTAAAGCTTGTTCTAGGTTGGAATCATAAGTGAGAAAATGATGTAACATACTCTTAGAAAATTCCATGCCCTCGTAAATTAAAAAAAGCTGTTAGTTGATAAATTTCAGGGCTTCGTATTGAAAAAATATTTCATTGAATTCCGCTTTTTGTTCCGGATAAATAACGCTTTTTTAGGCGTTCAGTTCAGCTCAGAGTGATTATTTTTTAAATGTTTTATTTGTATTAAAAATTTATAATAAACCGATATGAGTCTTTATTTCTTTTCGGCTCAGCTCCTGTTTAAATTAATTTTTAAAAATAATCACTCGAAGGTGAACAAAAAAATTGAAAAGGTCGTTATTTTTTTAAATTGACCTGGAACGTGAACCAAAAAAATAACGGCTCTGATAAATATCGCGATTTTGTTTGCTTTTTTACCTATTTTTCATTATAGCTTTGACATAAAATTATGACAATGAACACCGGGACCAATGAAAATATATACATAAATATTTTGTCACTGGGAGTCGTTAGTAGAATGTAGATTTAGGTAATATTTTTAATAATATTGGATTTTTGTCGTCAATTTTATAAAATATGAAATTAAAGTCATCGTCTACATATTTTTATGAAATTGTCCATTAAATATAAGTTGCATAACTGTGCATGTAATAACGTTTAATTTTTTACGGAAAAAATGTTCTTCCTTGAAACAATGGATTTTATAAAATTATTTTACACTCTGATGAAATTTAAATTTCGGCACGTCTATTGTTGTCTTTTATGCTAATTGTGATGAACTTTCCCATTTCTCATACATTGTTTCTAAAAAAATATATATATAAAGCTAGTTAAAATTGTATTAATGTATTTTCATTGTCATGGGAAATATATCATTTCAAAAATTATGTAAAATAAAATTCTGGCTAACATTACATTACATGGCGAATATATTTACACATTTTTTACACGCATCACTATTTGATTCAATGGGTATTGGTTTTTTTTTTCATCTTCATCAGAACGCTTCTATGCGTATTTAACTGGAAATAGCTGTACGTGTAAGACACGAAGAGTTTCATTGTATTCATGGCTATGTTATGACAAGGCTATGATGAAATATGGATCCGCCATAACAAAAAAGGATAAAACGGTGCATCACATCAGCATAAGTAATGTAAACCCAACAATGGCTGTCCAAATGTGATATATAATCACGTTTCAGTCATTGCTGTGCTGGATTGTAGATTGTTTCCAGTATAGTGTGTTCCAGGAATAGTGGAAATCCCGTTAAAGTTTTTCACAAAAGTCTTTGCGGTGCCGTACAAACGTGCGAAAATGAAATATATACCGTGGTTAATTAATGAGTCTTTATCGATAACACTCGCCATCGAAAGAGAAGTTTGTTTGGTCGTTAACCCATTTCCGTTCCTTTCGCCATCGATATCGTGCGTGTATTCTGCCCAAATTTGTTGGTCGTTTTCTCGCTGTACCAAATTGTCCATCATGTCGGCTGGAGATGTTGGCAAAAAGTCAGCGTCAACTGGTTTTTGGAGTTGCTCGCTGCAGATGGCGGCAACTTGCTCCGCTCGTGGAACCGCTCGAGCACCATTGAAATGCTTCGAGGCTCCGGGTACCTTGTTCGCCTCTGGAGCACAAGGATCTGATCGAAACGAACACTATGTGCCGCTAACGTATTGTTATTATATAAACAGCAAAGAAAATAATGGCTTAAATTTTTCGTGTTATAGCCAAATAACCCTACATCTATAAACGTTTCTGATTGGTTCGTTTAAAATAGATTTGAACGAATTAGCATGCATTTGTTTTTTTACACATTTAGTGCGCGTTGATCTGAGCGCGATGTTAATTTCGGTATGTAATATTCAATATATTAAACTATAGTCATGTTTTATCTTTTGAAAATATGTCGCATTGCGTTGTGTCGATTGATTTGGCTCCCGGAGTATTACTTGCATTGTATTCAAAGTATGAATTATTTGCAAATCAATTATGGCGAGTCGAGCTGCAGGGTTCCATGTGTGTTTCGCCCACGTGACGTCAAGATTTTGACCTTCTTCTGATCTTGTAGTTGTTTTATACTCGTGTTTTGTTGTGAGTACGAAAACAAATCGTCAACTTTACACAAGTAAATAACCCCAGTTTATCAATGTCGAATTAAATCCGATTAAATAAAATGCGGACGATTTTAAGCAGGATGAACGTGACATACCGCGTTCTTGGTTTTAATTTATTGATTCTAGATGAAAACGGCGATCGTTGCATCTGCATAAAGATGATGGTCGATTTAAAAAACGTGAATTTTAAAGCGATAAAAAATTCGAAAATGCGCATGCGCATTATCAACATTTTTGCAAAACAGGTGGTGTTTTGCCATCTGCTATTCAATTAATGCATGGCTGTCATCAAAAACGATATTACGATTTTTTTTTAAATAAATGGAACGGAATTCACAATGGAATAATCTAAATCGTAGAACGGTTACACATTTATTTTTTTACGTTTTATTTTTGACTTTAAAAAAATAATATAAGCAATGTAATATAGTCACGAATATCAGATACAAGCTTATTATTAATAAATTTACATTTTAATATCCGACATTTAATGTATGAATACACAAAATTGCAATATTTTAAATTATATAATATACGTTTTCTGTAATTCTTTTTACATTTCAGTTAAATAAACACGTGTAGTGTGGTAATGTGGTATTCCTACGACACGGTTTCGCTTCAACGCGGCTAGAGAATTATTTAAAATTCCCCTATTATTCAGCATTGCTTAAGAATTGGGCAATTATGAACGTAATGAGAGCTTTTAATAGAAAGTACTAATGCATTCGAGCTTGTAGGTTGTATCAAATTTGCGTATAGAATTTAGAAACCGATTTTATTTCGTTTGGTATTCGAAATGAATCAAATCACAGTTAAATAGCACAAATGAATATTATTTTTAACCCACAAAAAAATCTCAGTTTCATTTCGACGATGGAAACCAATTTTGCTGTATCTTAAAAATATATGATGTGGTAAAAAAGATACCACAATGATTAGCTTCATCTTCTTTTTCATATAACTCTTACTGTTTGTTCTCTATTCTTTGTTATCTAGAACATTTCTGAATCTGTCAAACCGATCTAGTTGTGAATGTTACGGAGCTATGACAGCTTCTTTCTACCAACCCATCGTTTGCCTTTAATTTATCATTGAATGATGGTCAGCAGAAGAAGATACTTCAGTCCCTGTCCAATGTATACAAAGGATTCGATTTATTGGATTGAAAAGTGTCCATAACATTCAAGAAGAACTGTAGTTTCATGCTTAATGCATTTGCTTTGTGAAATAAATCTTCAATGATCTGTATACAACAATTTTATTAAAAATCCATCTAACAAAAAGGATAATAAAAACCGATGATAAGAGATTTTTTTGCAAATTATAGTGTATAATTGCTACTAAGATGGGAGTATTTCGATAAAAAGTAGATATTTAACCGATCCGTCGATGCGGCTCGAAACCAACCGCGTCGTCCGAAGGGGGTCTATTTATAATGGAGAATAGATTTTGGTGAATTCTTCATTAATATCTTAACTTTTAGAAAAATGGATTATTCTATGAATAAAAATAGCAATTCATGATATACTTCATAATTTGGGCGATATTTTGGATTTTTTAACTAATCAATTTGCGCCTATATGAGAAGCGCACTCGGCGATGTCCCGTCGTTAACTGAGGACACGCCGCCGGTAGATGGACCGCCAAATTCTCGCGGCACGTGTCTCTAGTATACGTTTCACTCGCACTTGGGACATCGTACCAGATTCCAGCGAGAAATAACAATATAACAATTACATTCCCCCAAACCAGTGTCATAAAGAATTCCAAGAATTCACAGATCCAGAATTCCAAGAATTCACCCTATCCGGGTACTAATTTAGTTCAGGGAATGTTATATATAAGCTTTGATAAAAAATAGTAATTTAGACTAGTTAATGTATGTCATGTTCACGTGTCTGATTCAGTTCTTATTTGTGGAAGTAGCGTGTTCTCTTGGGTTCCTAATTCTGATTAATACATATTTTCATTCTTGTGAAAATATTCTGATATTTCTGATATAAAGAAATCATTGTTAAATAATTTTCATTGATTTTCAAACACATCTCTTTACGACAATCGACCATTTTCAATTGTCCATGGTCGGTGGCATTGGTGGCTCAGACAAATTGACAACGCCAGAATTTAGATTGGGTCCCGGGTCGCCCGCTACGTTGACCACAGCTCGCGCGCGGTCAACGTTTCGGTAGTTTCAAATTGTTTCAGCGGTGAATCGTATCAAAAAATGTAAGAATGGCATCTCGTCGATTATCCGTGCACTTCCTTTATGGGACCCATTATAATAATTTCGAACGCGCTCCACGAAAAGGTAAAAAAAAAGCACCAGAGTGCCCCGCACGCCTTTTAAACCACACATAAAGACTATTATCGGTGGTAAAAAAACTCGTATGCTGAGAAGGATCGTTCAGCGTTCGTTGTCTCGGTAAATCGATACCGTCAATATACATCGAGATTGAATCGTTTATTTAAAAAAAGGGCTTTGTTTATGGCTCGATAAGAAATCAACGGTCGCAGGGGCCAATTATAGATTATATGGATGAATTGCAGGAAGAATCGTAGAAGGAAGGCAGCATTCAACATTTTTGCTAAACGCTAGATACTCTCGGCATATCATTTAAAAAAAATATAATTTGTTATTTGAGTGGCGGCATGTAACGAAACGGTATTCACAATTTCATTATGTTTTTAATTGCAAATTTCAGACAGTTTTGTACATATATTTATTTTCGCAACTGTTCGCGTAACTCTCTGAAACTCGACGACACGTAGTCAATCATTAAAGCAATAACCACGCCAATTTTACTCAACCGGATATTTCAAGACGTATCAAATTAATATTATAGTACATAAATACTGAAGTATCCTTTTAATTACTGAAAGTATAATAAAATATTTCTCCAATAGGAAATACATTTTAATATAATATAAAATAACGTTCGTAATTTTGATGGGTTGTAAATACCGGTAAATCCTCTTAAGGAGATGCCTTGTTATATGTTGCGAAACAGATAATTCTTCAGTCCTATCCGTGCAATTTTATTTTATTAAAAAATTAAGATATGTATGCATCAAACAATACAAAATATAATTATTTTCAATATAATATTTTTTTCCCTATCATTGCTCTATACAATTAAACGTAAACTTTTTTTGATTGATTGTTTGCATCTTCTGGTCCTTTTTAAAAAGTTTATAATTTTGGCTTGTTTGATATTCCTCAAAAACCCGTTGTAAATCTCCTGGTATGAAGATATGCAGTTTTGCAGTTCCACTCTGAATTTTTAGCTTCTTTCAGAGGGTGGGTCTTTCTAAATTTTTGGGCGTTAGAGCAAAGCCGTGTTGAAGGATACCGTGTTATAAAAGTATATACTTATTTGAAGGCACAGTCATGTTTTAATAAAAAAAATCTTTAATCTCTAAAAATATGGTACAAAATAAAACATTGAATTGAAAATATTAAAGCACTCAAATTCATTTAATCATTTAACGTACCATTTATAATGTTAATTAACCTAGCCATGTCGATGGGGTCTATTTAGGACCCCGTGTTTTTTTTAGTTTTCTCAAATAACTCATTCTACATGTCACAAACTTTTGGTATTTGTTTAAAAACGTCTAAAGAATAAATATTATAAATAATTAATGACCTTTATTGTCTGCAATTGCGAAAAAAAATAAAAACAACAATATTCGCTTCTGTTGCCGATGTGCCGAGTGCGAGTGAAACCGTGCGATTGACACGTGAACGAGAGTGGCAGTCTGCGGCGAACCGTCAATCTGCGGTGTGACATCACCGAGTGCGCTTGTCATTTATGCTTCATATTGATTAGTAGAAAAATCTAAAACATCTACCAAATTATGTAGCATATCATGAATAATTATTTTTATTCGTTTATTTTAATAATCCATTTTTTTAAAAAAAAAAGTCAAGGGTCTATTTTACATTATAAATATACCCCTTTCGGACGACTCGGTTGTTTTCAAGCCGCGTGACGGATCGTTGAAGCTCATTAAAATTTACCAGTAGCCCAGTGTACTATGATTCTCTCGCCGGCTATTAATTTACAATATTTACCTTACTCTCTGTTACATTTTCGTTCCAATTTCATATTTTCGAGAAAAAATTCGCTTTATCGTGTGTTAATATGATTGACTTAACGAATTGTCATGTATTTTTTTATCTGCTTTTACTTTTTCAGATATTACAACATTCATAGACAAATTCGCTATAAATTATCTCGGGTATTTAAATTGAAATATTACCACACTGTCGAGATAAGCTAATTGGCCGCATGCATAATTAGCAGTTTAGCAATGCTCGTGGACATGGGCTGTTATCTCTTGACTTAATACAAACAAAAATTCATTTAATAATTAATTGAGGCAATTTGAATAGCGCTGATTTATCGCCACTATAATTTCAAACATCTGGACGGCCACCATTACGATTTCGCATTAGAGCAACTCTTCAGCCTCCATTTCTTCAAGAACGCAATTTTGCAAGAAACACGCGAATATTATTAGAGAGATTCCTGATATTGCTCGGGGGTAAAAATTCCTACGGTCAGCATACACCCTTTGTACCTGCAAGAGACAATCACCTTGAGTCGGAATGTGACGTCAGAAGTGGATACAAAAAATAATACAGCATTAATATTGCGAACAAATAATAAATAGCATTCGGTTCCACTTGAATTTTGTATGATGTGTGCATAGACGCGAAAGACTTCAACGCACGGATAAGCGCTAAAACGTCATTGTTTTAATTTTATCTAAAAAAAAATCTAAACTATAATGCTATTATTAAATTTTGACATGTATCATAATTATAATACAAAAAATGCAATATAACGGTTGTTAACGACGATGATTAGTACATTGATTATTATTTTATAGATATAATTCAATACGAGTCGAACATAATTTAACAAGATAAGAAAGTCGCCCATTGATAGTTGAGCTGTGAATGATTGCAATAATGATCGACCGAATATAAATTAGAAAATTAATACCCACCGAGCGGGTAATGGGGATTTAAATTTTAATCGAATTATTTTGAATTAACGCAAACGTATAAGTCTGAAATGCAATTACATATTTATAGTTCCATAAATATACACGCATGTTATACGCACGCTGCATTTTGTAAGGGAGATGTATGTAATTTCATATCCCGCACTCGGTACGATATGCCGGCTACACTTAGCCTCGTTAAACCGCACCGCCCGGGGCAGTCTCGGTTTCAAAATTGCAAAGCACAATGCACTTAATGCAAATTCGCGTTCCTGCAAATGCATATGTTTGTATTGATTCGTATTATTTCAGTCAACGGCGGTAGTGCACGGTTAACAAATAGTTCGGTCGACCATAACATTTTTGATAATACGCGGAACATTTTCACAATTAAGCCCCCTGTCTCTAAACATGATGAATGTGTCAGTTTTTTTTGTTTTCAATTTGTTTGGACCCTCTTCGGATCGGTTCCAGGTAATCAGAATGTGTCTAAACGCGCTGGAATTAATTTGATTCCACTGGAGGAGCGATTCCGTTTGCGTTGCGACCTTTACAAAACGGCAATGCTTTATTACGGAGGTGTAAACCAGTTTGTTAAATACCCATGGCGTTTCTCTAACAAACAGATTGTTAAGATTTGTGAACCTACATGGTATTGCGTGCGCGGGTTCATGTGTTTGTTTAAGATTTTTTTATATAAAATGTAGGACAATATTTAAATTTATTTATATTTCATATGCGTATATATCGAATAAGGCTTCCGTTTATCTCAAATATGTGCATATTCAATTAATTTAAATCGTGCGATATGATTTTTAATTTGGTAATTAATAGCATTTAATATTATATATTTTTTTAAATTAGTGATGTATATTAAAATAAACGTTAATTTAATTTTAACTGGAATTATTATGAATAACTTTTTGTTTTTCTAGATAATAATTATAAATTAAATATAATTAAATATAAATTTATCTTAGGGTGTTTGTTTGAAGAAGGACTGATATATAACTTAAATTTTCATTATTATAGAATAATTTAAATATAGTCAGACATTTAGTTTCAAATAAAATAAATTGCCGAGAAGTTAAGAATTTAATAAACGGTAACAACGTTTATTTAAATCAGGTCATTGTTTCAAATGCTATGAAAACTGCATATCTATCTTAAACCGCAAAATTTTCCCAAAATTATAGTAAACCACAAACTATTATTTTTTAGGGTAATAACATCATTTTTGTTACGCATCTAAAATTATTGTCTATACCGCATAATTTCAATTTTTACATATAATTTTTAATAAACTCGCCGCCGGCACGATCTCGCCAAGATTTTTACCAGAAATATACCAAAGGGTCAAGTTAGGAATTTTTAAATTGGTTTCTCGTGTTTATTATCCGTGTTGGCCCTTGTAGAGATGCGCGCAGGGCATCCATCTAACTAATAATTATATAAATGTATAAACACTAATAGAGCCGCATCTCTTTCAATTCCATGTGTAATTTACGATTTTTGGGATTAAAAAGTTGTATGTTTTGCATGATTTAATGACGGAGATTTTCGTACACGAAATGTCAGGGATGAATAAGCAAAACGGATTGGAATTATACTCTTATTATTTATGTATATTTTTTTGACATTTATTCTCAAAATTTGGATATATATCAGATCGTGTGGTAAATAACTTCTAAACAGCTTTTATAAGTAAGAAAATTATAATAATCCGTATATATATTCATCACCACTATGTATAACTTTTTTCCATATTATGGACAGCTTATTAAATTTGTTGGGTTTTCCTTTCAAAAAGTTATGTAAGGAAGAAAAAAGGTAGCATATTCTGTCGGGCCAAGATCCGGGAAGTGAGGTGGATGTGGTAAAACAGCCCATTCATATTTTTTAGTCACCCTTGCTGTATGTGGTTTCGCATGATCGAATAAAGAATTGACGAACGCATTTCGCGGTGTTTTTTTTTGAGATATTTGCAGCTGATAATCGTTAAATTTGTTTTTAACGACTTGTGATGGATTGTACGTCGACGGTCCCACTATTTACACAGCAAAACCTTCTTTGCATGAATATTTGCTTCTGGATCTGATCGAGATGGTCAATTATTATCATCCTATTGTCTTTTGTGAACGATATTGTTTTACGTAATCCAATTTTCGATCACCTATTTAAAAAAAAAGGTCGATTGACATGTAATCTATTTTATTACTATACAGAAGTACCTATAGAAGTAAGTAAATAAGATACAAATTAACTTGTTGATTAGCGTAGATTTTGCTCCGACATCGGTCAAAAGTCGGAAGGGCGACCTGCTTCGGTTCGTATTTCAAGATTATGTCTCCAGAACGAAATTTGACAAATTAATATCTGACTGTACGATCTCTTTTTAGTCCTTCACCGTATACGTTGCAATTTTTTTAGCTGTCTCTGTGGTACTATTGCCTTGTTTTAAATCGCAAAACTTCCCATGATGAATTTCCACTTTTTGTTCTCCATTTCAAGGATTAGAATTAACGCTTTATTGTAATTTGTATCGCACAATACAGATGTCAAAAAATAACAGAATCTTAATCTATTTATTAAAAGCAAAACTCGTTTGTTCCATTGACTCAAAGTGATTGAATACAGAGAATAGATTCAACTATCTTTACCAGAAACTATTTATGGTTCGACTTAATATTTTAATTTATTTGTTGACATTTTTTATTCCATTTTGATAATATTCAAATCGTGCATTTATTGTTGTTGATGTTTAAGTTAAATCTTTTATTTGTTTGTTTTTAATTCAATTATGCTTCGGTTTACCTTCTGCCCTTTTCTTAATAAAATAGTAACGCTTTAATAGTATATATTTTGCTTTAATTAATATGAAAAGCGAGTGGAGATTAAGAGATTATCTCTGCGATCTCGATGAGTAGATACGACCATATACCACGTTGCCTAACTGGTCTCGACGGCCTTGATTGCTATCCTAATTTGCGGTCGTGCAACAAGGCTAAATATCTCGTTATACAATACGTATACATTTTTTTATAAACATATCATAACTCTTTTTTAACACCGTGAATAATAAATTCTGCGCAGTTGAATTATATTCCCGAAAACGTACGCTATGGAAATTGATTGATCTCGTTGATGGCGCACGATTCATTGATTCAGAATATCAAACAAATTTTCGATGACTCGGGCATTCCGTAAAATGTTAAACTAATTTTCTAATCCATACAAAAAAAATACTCACAGCAAGATCACAGTAGCGTGAAGAAATCACTTGTGTCCTAACTAGTCTAAATTATTATATTTACAATCTGTATATAAATCCGTCACGGGATAACACATCTCCATTATCTTGTCGACGGAATAATATGTCAGTAACATTTTAATAATAATACAGTTGTATCGAAAAAAAGAGGATTTCGTGACGGCACTCAGCTCCCTATCACATTCGAATCTGATCTCGTATATCAATTTATATAGTAATTGACACGCTAATGCATAGGTAGATTTAAATATTAAAACTATGTACATATTTAACGAATCGAAACCGCGTCAAATTCTATGACATTAAATTTAATTTCTCCCAGAAGATGTCGTCCTCAAACGGGCGGAAGTGGGACGGGCAAATTCGTGTAAATAAGAGCCATTCGATTCAATTACACGAAATTTGTTAAGTATCGTATGTACCAGTTCGTGTGCGTAATCGTCCACGAACCAATCACCGAATATGTAGGTGCCAAATGTTGGACGGAAATTAGAAATTAAAAAAAAATAACCTCACTCCCCCTCTCTATAAATTATTATATATAATGTATCGGCGGCATCGTATTCACCGTGTTAATTAAAGTTTACGGATTCAGGCGCGATATTGAGTTACATGCGAGGTGACATGTGTCACTTTCACGGTGGTCTGCCTCTGTGTTTTATGTTCGGCAACATGTGTAAAAGCTGTCTGCGAAAACTCTCGCGTAACCTGAAAACCAATTTTGGCGAAGTAAATTATATTGGTGAAAAAAATAATTAATTCCATAGCGATTTCATTTTTGATGCTCTGCGACTGCAACGTGTGTTTATGATAAATTTCACATTAAGCACATGTTTTTACCATTTCATATTTTTGCATAGTTATTGGTTACGATTTTATATATGGAATTCATTTGAACTGGAATAATATCATTGGATTTTTTTATAGAAAAGCATTTTCTAAAACATATTTCTAGTGGGTAATGCGGTGGTAAGATAGGACGTAGTTAAAGATTTATCGTTCCTACAATGTAATAAAATAAATCCACTTGTGAAGTCTGACTTTCTTGATTTGCCATTCTTGTTATTTACTTAATTTAATTAATTCTGGTTACCTTAGACCAGGGGTTTCCAACCTTTATCATACATCGACAACTTTTAAAATAATGATTTTCTTCCTTACATATTTTTCTAAAATATACAGCATTCAACATAATCATAATACTATCAGCTGCATATAAAAAAAATAATTAAGAATATGAACAAATTAGAAAAAAATGGTTAATTAGATGTATGTTTTGTTAACCAACAAAATTTTAATATTTGGCCTAAAATTGCTTATCATCGTATATTAATATATACATATATTTTATTAAGCATTTTTTAATTTTACTGACTCAACTCTTTTTTTTAAACGGTCAGTACTTTCCAGAAAAAGATGTGTAAAAAATGATTATTTAGGAAAAGGTCACTTTTTGCATAGTTTTTCTGGAATTTATCGACCGTGTAAAGAGAGTCGAATATGTAATTATAATACATATATTTTTTTTAAATTAATGCGATGGTTGCTTTGCTATAATACTTTTTATATTAGGTGTAAAATCAGTCAATAATCGTAAATCACAGCGTTCTGTAATATTTATTCGATTTATAGTTTTTCGTAATAAATTCTTAACGTTGAAAATTAATTTTAACAATTATTCTTGTAACAAAAAAACAATATTAGTCATGTCGCTATCAAATAGATTTATAATTAAAGATATCTAAACTTCCCCAATCTTTATAACTGGCATCAATATTCTTTTTTAATTGTTTCAATTGGTCAGTGTAGATTTGAATGTCATCAATATTAATCTTATCCTTTTCAACAACAGAAGGCTGCATCAAGTATTCAAAGTATCGAGATAATACAATTTTAAAACTGAAAATTTTATCATCAACCCTTGGAAGCCTTAGACCAGTGGTTCTTAACCTTTTGAAGGTACTGAACCCCACCAGTTTCATATTCACCGAACCCTTATATCATATGTCCTATAATTTTTCATAATGTCGTACAATAAGTCGGGTGTGTGTTTTGACCTCCGCCGAACTCGGGAGACTGACTCACCGAACCCCTGGGGTTCGATCGAACACAGGTTAAGAACCACTGCCTTAGACAGTGGGATATTAGTTGTAGTATTATATATTCCTTGTAGTTTTTAATAAAATCTTTACTCTTTGTTAAATATTTCATTGGCAATAGTAGAATAAATAGTTATTTTTTCACAGTAAAGTCTCCAAACACAATTCTCGTATTTAGATATTTTCGGATAATTCCAGAAATTAATTATATCGTGTAAATTTTGTTTCAAAGAAGCTGCCACAACAGCTAATTGTGTGCAAATGCCCAAATTAAAAACTATGAAGGAATGGAATAACGTGAAATGTTACTGGCCATATATAATAGGTCGTTAAGACCTCGACTCGTGAGATTTTTGTTTAAAAAAATCCAACTAAAACAATGGAGTCAAATCGTTGTCGAGGGCACCGGCGATAGTGTACAGGAATGTTGCATGCACGGACCATAAAATGCCGGACGATTCGGCGTTGCGCCCCGTACGCGAATTGCCCACTGACATATGGACCGTTTAAAAAAGAAGACAAGCGTGTATGAACGAGAAATATACTTGACCAAAATTCAAAGTTTATTCAGTCTTCAGCGACCGCGTCGATCGTTTATCTCTAACCGCGTGTCGTCGCCGCGGAGACTATTGGCCCGAGTCCTTGTTAGCCGGCGCTCAGTAATGGGAATTTCTTGTTTTCTTGTGTCAAATGCACTGCAGATGTTTAAGATTCCCCTTAACAACGACCGACGATAAATACACATAATTGATTAAAGTATGCGCGGCGATAAATTAATTCCGTCCGAATACAGGAAGGCGGGAAAGTGGAATTGTCTCCGTTGCTGTCGATTTCTTTAAATTCTTCAATTTCCTCAGGAAAACTACATCCGATCGCGTTTCTCTTAATCGCCCAACCGGTAATTATCGCGTCCGTATCGATTTCGATTGCCATAAAACAAACCCAGCGTAAGGCGGTCTGGAACTTCTTGACCCGCGGCCAAAGGAATAAATTAATTGGTGTTTATCTGGCCGAGAACACTGCTACGCAATATAAATCAAATAACCATATTGGACAAGATCAATTGAATATTATACGATATTTAATAAATCGTAACGGGCACTGCCAATTATATTGTCGCTCGGTTTGGTCATGTGAACTGCATCTTCAGAAGTAATTCGTTGTTGCTGAATCAATAATAAATCAGACAGCACTTTATTTATTGAAATAATAAGTTAAAATCACCATTTTGAGGTTTTTCATATGTAACTACAGTGAAACCCCGTTTAAACCGATAAATAAACGATATTAGAGGAAAAACGTAGATTCGGGGAAAGAAAAAAAAAAGATTTTTTATTTAGATAATCACGCAAATCGGTTTGGTACATATTATTGTGTGGTTTACAGCTCTGTCGATTTTATAAATCGATGGGAACGTTTAGTCTTGTACGTTTTCAATGCTAGTAAAATAGCTTTAACCCTTTCAGTGCGGGGCGCATGACGTACATGCGCATACAAATCGTGTTCCAGGGTGCGGCCGTATTTCGTACATGCGCGAGATTCTTTAAAACTTTAACTTATCGTTACATGTAAACTAGACCGAGTTAAGTGATGGTGTTTGTTTTAAAAATCAGCTCATAAACACAGCTATTAATAAATATACAATATATCACAAGAAATTTATAAGAACCATGTAATATGTAAATATGAATAGTGACGATTCAAATCGCGCGTGGTGTCTCGTTTAAATCTCCGCAGTAGTATCGGTGACGTATCTCGGCTCAGGGGTTGTTAAGGGTGTTTAACGTACATTATGTTCTACATACACGTGTACGGATGTAATGGTATAAGAAAATTGCACTTCGCGTTTTTGATTTTGATTCGCCATTTTTTTCTCACTTAATCTCTGTTTGAGCAATTGATATTTTGTTCGATTTATTATTACGAAAATAAAGCGAATCGAGTTCTTGCGGTTGGAATTGGAAGAACATATCCTAATCAACATGTTTTGCATAAATCTCTTATAGGAAAATGGTCAAATATAGCGGTAAACGGTGACTACAAATTTACCTCGCCAAAAAAATAATTGGTCCAAAACGGCGCCGCACTCAGATGCAGAATCGTGTTTAGACCCGCCGCATCGAAAGGGTTAAGGCCCTCAATATGCCTCAGCATCTTCTTTTGTTTGGAATTGGATGGATTAGGTTTACATCTTCTTCACCAAATAATTCTTCATAGGATAAGTTTTACGTGTCATCGATATCTATAACTTCAGATGTTATTATCTTAATGTCGAGATCCATGTAATTGTGTATTTTCGGTAGGATTTTTTTCCCAGCCATCAATAGTACTGTGCTCCTTAATATCTTTTACTAGTCATTCTCTGACGAGGCTCTCATCGCTAGTATTTTTTATTTCATCTTTCTATTCCTTAACGATTACAGTTTTTCAAAAACTATTTATGATCTTTATTTCTTTAATTCATCCCATGCCTTAACGGTGTAATGCATGTCATATAAAATAGATAAATCTTCTCGTCGTTCAATATCTTTATAAATTGATTTTATATTTCAAACTGACAGAGAATGTATCGTCAAATTTATGCTTACGATTTAATCGTTTCTTTATATTTAATTGAGATCGTATCTTCTATTTGTCTGTTACTTTAAAGCTCGAGGACTTGGGTATAACATGTATAATGTGTAAGTGTGTGTTCCGGTCGTGCTCCCCAATTTTGCATTGTGAAAAAATTGTGCAACGCAGACATGGTCGAATATTTTATTAAGGCCTATTCATAAATTTTATAACCAGAACCAACAAAGGGCAATATGGCACTCTGCAGCAGGATGAGGACTATTAGTAACGGGTCACTTCCGCGTGTGTGACTCCAACAATGCCTATTGACGGAAGCTTGAAACAATACAAATTGCGCATACGATAATGTTCCGTACAAGAAGTGGAACACGAAATTCATTCAGTAATATCGGCGTTTCGACGACACGGCCATAATGGCAATTTATTTATTGTAAGAAAATAAATTATGCATCGGACCGTGATTTGTAGCATATGGCAACGCTGAAATTTGCATCGAAAATATATAAATTAATTTTTTTATCGGTAATCCGATTTTTATTTACATCCATCAATTTAATGGATTTTTTTTTATTTTCAATTTCAAACCATACACGCTCGGGAATCATTGAGAAATCTGGCAACGATATAAAATATTTAACAAGCATATAAATTATTTTTTAAAACCATACTAAGCAATAATTTTCATAAAAATTCTATAGAAATCACGTCATAACATAATATTCTTATTAGCATTTTTATTACCGTTGATTTTGTGACATTTATGGCTTCGTTAGTGGACACAGTGTGCCCCTAATAATATTATGGCGGAATATATTTTGACATTAGAATTTTTCCGATATCCACGGATATATACGATTAATCCATTTAAAATTAATATATGTACATATTTACATAATTTATTAATTTAATATTTTTAGCGCACATCTAGATACGTATACACGCGTATTTAGAAGATTTATTATAATTGTTTATTTTTAATTTGATAATTGGTCGAAACATGCAAATACACACGTCCATGACGTGATATATTACGAGGTTATTATATTAAATTATTATTTTTCTATTACAGTACGTATTTTTTTAAGCGGCTTACTTTTGTCGAAATATCGTGATTACAGTAATTTAAAATTAATTTTACATCATCACAATTTGTCTAATTTGAATCTGTTATATGGCAATCTAAACAAAAAATTAAA
The DNA here is from genome assembly GCA_022495035.1 of Philopotamus ludificatus. Lineage (NCBI taxonomy): Eukaryota > Metazoa > Arthropoda > Insecta > Trichoptera > Philopotamidae > Philopotamus > Philopotamus ludificatus. Next base: position 37,230 of record JAGXCT010035502.1, on the reverse strand, counting down.
TTATTCGCGTTTGGTTTTTGTTATTATTATTATCATCTGAATGGATACAATAGATCTTTTATTATTATCGAGCACATTGTCAAATTAATCAAACTTTTCTAGATCATTCTTACAATAAAAATCATCGAGCGTGACGATGTCGTGTGATGGCGTGGGAAATTCGATGCGGTTGCGTCTCCGCGTGGAAAATTCAGGCGCGGAATGTGAGCAATTATTTAATTTTAATTTTATTTGCATCATCATCTGGAAGGTTTTAGACACTTTTTTAGCCGAGCAAAAAAATCACACGATTAATAACAAATTGCCGGATATTGTCTTCAATCGCTGCGTCAAATTTATGATGTCCGTCATTGTCTGTCTAATCCAAATTAGGCTATATTAATTCGGTCGCAATTTTTGATTCGATTTTTAATAATCGCTATTGATTTTACGCGCATATATTTAGAACCTCTGTCGCTTTATTCATTATTCAAAGATCTTCCCATCGCATTGTTTACGATCGAGGAATACGTCACAATACCTATAAGGGCGTCTACTTCCGGACAAGTGTTTAGTCCTACGTGGACCTCTTTCGGGATCGATCGTATTTCGAATACCTAAATTGTGAGTATTTCTTCTCTCTATATTACTATAGTACTCGTTTATGTATTTATTATTACCGATAAATCAGAGTCGTTCTGGCGCGAGACATATTATTGCATACATGCTCTGTAAAACATTTTGCCATTTATTGGTTCGACGCTTTTACTGCACGCCTACAATATATATTTGCGTATATTAATTATCTATAGGATATGCCAGAGATTCTATTTAATATACATTTTATTTTTATATATTATTGATTCACTTTCCTTGATGTCGGAGGGACGTGATCATGTCAATGATTACGCTTAAAAAGAACGGTGGATATGATTTTTGAGAGTATAGCGTCACTCAGAATTCTCTAGAAAGGCATATATCTGCGCCCAGTAATGCTTAACTAGTTAATCATAATTATATTGTTAATTTCGAGCTTTCTTCCATAGTATGATTTTTCACGTGACTTACATTATTTAATAAATTATTGCTAATTTCTTTATTATATTTATTGGTGAGTTAAAATTAAATACATAGTAAAGATGTCGCTGTTGTTATGCAGTCTACAAAACAAATCGCATTATATTATACAATAAAAATGAAAAACACATACATGATTCTGTAACGTGAGATTTTATATGTTTATCGCGGCTCTTTTACGACCAATTTAAAAATCTAATTTACTGCGTTCCGTCGCAATATAATCGTGAATATATTGATACTCGCGGATTGAGGTCGTTAAGGGTCCCACAAGTTTATCGGGCACTCCGCCACTCTGCAAAGCAGGATCCTTAAAAATCGTACGTTTTCTTATCGGCTACCAAATAATTTATGCATTTTCTTACCGGTGTTCGTTCCCTGACAAAGATATCATCCGACTTTACAACTGGCCACATTTGGCAAATTGACATGTCACACGAACAACGATGAGTGCTCTCAGATATTATCCGCGTCGGTATCTTATCCGCTCGACAAATCTGTACATTTATAAATAAGACCTCAATCCCCATACGTATTCGATGTAATAATCGAACATCCTGCGACGCCTTATTTCACATGTTATGGTCGAATTCATTTTCATCGTGACGGTTATTTGTCGATTTGTTCGTCGAACCTACATGGGTGCGTTGTGAAGACGTCTCGATTCACATTTTTGGAATGTGGGTGTGGCCTGATGCTAATTTACATTGAAAATAATATACGACTGACATTTTTTTTTGTCCGATTAGTAATACTGCCTTTGATAAAACGCCAATCGGTCTTATTGTGGTGTTAATTAATTTTCATATAATGATACGATTATATGAAGCGGCATGACGCTGCGCATGCGCATTCACGGCGTTGATCGCTGTGCTAGAACAAAATTACTAATTTAAATGTTAATTACCATAGAAGCAGTTCTGGAACTGAATGTGAGCGGAGATATTTTTTTATTTATTCGGTGATAAAAAATAATGTTACAGAAAATGATTATGGAAAATGTTTTTATTTATATTGTTATTGAGTTGATGAATTAACACGGGTTTATTTTTGTGAATCGTAAAACCATTTTCCGTTATATTTTATTACGCAACGCTTAGCCGTTTAGTCCTATATGTGATGAATAATCGTTTAAAATGTCTTCGAACGTGTATAGCTCGGAGATATCTTCAATAGCTCTGAGTCATCGATATTTAACGAATTATTATTAATTAATTTTAGGAACTATTAAAATTTTGAAACTATTTATGAGCTTGTTGTAACATTAGAATGACCCGCGGCATATATATAATATATTGATAAATAAGATACGAATATATTACAAACACGACTAAACTTTTACTATTCTTTATTATATTGGCAAAAGGATTTATTTTATTAATATGAAAAAATCCTTCTTCGTTAATAACATTATACCATCCAGACTTCAGCAGTTTAAATGGATTCTGGCGTAAAGACCAATCCTAGTCTTCATTGTACTTTGTTCTGTTCTGGTACTTGAAATTTATACTTTGGTCGAAACGTCACCGCGTCATCCGAAGGGAGTCTATTTATATTGAAAAATATACCCCAAGAATTTTTCATCAATATCATGCCGTTTTTTTTTTTTAAAAAAAAGTAGATTATTCTAAGAAAAAATAGTAATTCATGATAAGTATGTGATCCGCGAACTCGGAAATGTCCCGCCGCAGTCTGAGGCACGGCGCCGTCTCTCGCCGCACGTGTCACTAGTGCGGTTTCATTAGCACGAGAAAAAACATCGCTCCCGTGCAACAGAAGCGAATATTGTTTGTATTTCTTTTTTTCAATTGCAGACAATACAAGACAATGATTATTTATAATATGTATTCTTTAGACTTTTTTAGACAAATACAAAATTTTTGTGACATGTAGGATTTGTATGAGTTATTAAATAAAAAAACCATTACATATTTTCTTAGTCATAACATAACAATTATCTGCTGTATTATTGGAAGCTAATTTTGATTTTGATCTGCATAGTTCTTTATTTCATAATAATATAGCATATTGCGTTTTTTTCATTAATGGAATTGTAATTCATTGATCAATTATTTGATTAAATCTATATCTCTTCGGTTCTTTAATTTTATAAAATAATCTAATTCTAATTACGTTATATATTAGATTTATTGATTTATGAGATTGGTGAATGGCATGACAGAAAAAATTCAAAGCGCCTCATATAAAGGTTCGATAAAGATGTAGGGGTAATGAGTCTCTCTCACTCACATTCCCCCCTAAACAGTGATGTGTGCCTTTCTATTGGCCCCAAATTCCGGTGTTAAAATGTTTATTTAACGGACCTTTTAATATTTATTATTTATTAAGTGTTCAAATTATGACATATGTATAATTACCTTTATTTACCTTCTTTTTCTTATTTTTTTTAGTATTCGTGTTTCTTCGAAGATAAATGTTGGACCATGGCTCCAACCGGAGGCCCTTCAGTGTGTGGCACCAAGATTGGGGCCACACTGAGGGAGGCGTCCGCCAGGGGCGACGTTCAGAAGGTCGCTCTGCTGCTGCAGACGTCGATGTCGGCGATCAACGAGTCGGACGAGGTAAGCAACTCAAACCATATTCCAAGAAATGCGGACATTGTGAGACACACTTTAAGTCGAAAATGCCGTCGGACTGGGTATCGTTAGCAGTGTGGAACCGTCTCTGGATTTTATACTATTGCCATTTCCTTATCCCGATTCGCATCTGATATACGTATGTGCAAAACGGTTAAGTGTTAATTTGACTCGGCAACGCGAGCGTCGCGTGCATATAAACAGGAAAAGTCTGGTAATTCATCGCAGTAACTGGTTATTGCAAATATTACACAAGATATTCCTAGTAAAACTCAAATCATATTAAAAAAAATATACGACATAGTAAATAAATGGCTTTTTTTCAATTAGGCATTTCTGCAATAACCGATATCGCAATATAACGCATTACCTGTAATTAAACCGAAAACAACTGATGAATTATTAGCTTTTGGACATGATAAAAAATTGTATTCATTGAACAAGTCAGCTTTACAATGTAATTGAATAGAAATAAATGTATGCGTTTTATTTTATCCTTTACATTTTACCACAGTCATTATTTATTGATGATGTGTTTCTGACACGAAAGTAATTGAACTAGATTCAGATCTACCATTACTACAACGACTCGGTCCTCTATTCATTAGCAATTTTGCTATGGTGAATAAAAAAATATGTATCGGACAACAGGTGCCGGGGAATTTGCCCATGAATCGTTGGTAATTTCTTCATATACGTTTCGAGATAATTATCGTCATTGTATATCGATGATTTTTTTGGCGCCAAAATCCGATGATGCAACGTAAAGAGATAGTGAAAGTTTAATATAATAGAAAAATGTTATTTCCCACATAGTGTCATTTCCTTTACGAGGTCTCTATTTCTTCTATGTACAATTAATCTAACAACAATGGCCCATCTTCGTTGCCGACATTAAAGCATCTCGGATGTTACATCACGATCATTTTTTTGTAGATGCGATAATACAAAGCGTCACTTTCGGATGATAATCAATTAAATAAATTACTGGATCATTTACATTGAAGCTATTTGATATATTTTTTTAAGCTCGGTTAGATAATCTCTGAATATGTGGAATGTATCAGTTCCAAGTCTAACATTTTTTTTAATCCAATCAAAATTAAGTTTGTGGGCATATTAAAAACAAATAAATTACCCACACGGTAAAAACTCATTACGAAAAACACGTGTTGATCTTTGACATTTGTTAATAGTCGAATGATTGATGACTGTCCGGTGGCATTCTTTTGTAATGCTGGCTGTATTTTAAACCTCTAATGTCAATTGTAAATTAAATGTTTAAAAGAGCATATATTCAATTGATGCATTAGAGTGTCCATTAAACTTATTGCATACTCGAATATCGAACTTTGGTGTAGTAAATCAAAATTCGAGTTTAATGCACAGTGGGTGGTAAATCATAATATTATTGCGTGTCAAGAAATCCATTAGAATTTGCATGAGTGTTAAAAACGTTCGTTTTCACCATGATGTAAAATATGTTATTTATCGCTTCGTCGCAATAAATTCTCATGGATTCGATAAAAATTGACATATTGTTCATATATACATATGTGAGATGTTGTATCGAAAAATTTTCATTTCAAATTACACTCATTATATACTTCCGGTAATTTCATTGAAATACACAAAATACAGGGTTTTGATTCGCAAAATATATGGTATTCCAGTATCATGTGTATTTTTTTCCTTTGTCAAGGTTATCGACGTGTGTCGTGGCCCACTTCACAACACCCACATCAAAATATCATTTTGGCCATATTTTCAAGATATTTATTACTTTTATTATTAAATAAATGGCCATTACTGTTTTGTTTTAGATATATCTTTATATAATATATAAGCTTCGAAAAGGTTATGATATTTGAATTTTTATGCGATGCTTCAACAATATCGCCCACGCACCGATTTTGCATAATGCGAATTTGTGGTAGACGGTTCAATACGATCAGAAATGTTTTAATTTTAATGGCGGTAAAATTTATCGCGACTTGTTAAATTACAGTATTCCCCATTCCGGTCACGAATTATCGAAATGTGAACTTGCAAACTGGTCTCTGTTACAAAATACATATAATAAATAATAATAAAGAAATCGTGAATTATAGCAACACCATAAATCGGGCTTCTACTATCTAATAACGTATCTAATAAATTCACCGGTTTTGATCTAAATAATTGGACCGCGTTAGCAATGTTATTTGGATGGCATACAATTTGCCAATATAGTTATTATCATTGAGATTTGTAGGAGATCGTGATTGAATTCAATATGTTCAGGGCATTGCTATTTATTACGGTATTTCAGAGTATTTTGAATATCCGCGTAAAATCATGCATCGCATGATACAACCGTTATTATTTGAACGCGTTAAATTAAATTTGAAAATATCTGCATTAACGTATGCAGTTTTAATTTTTTAATCGTTTCCATGTCTCCGATTAAATATCGTATCGATTATCATCGTCGATCGTTGACCATGTGTAAAAGAAGTAGTTAAACATTAAGGGAATTATCTTTAATTAATCTTAATTAACCGACGGACATTCCGGTTATCCTTGACATTATTTATATCGTATTCGGGTTGAATCGACGCCCAACAAGATTAATCCTTTTACGGACAACTTAACACGTGATCCGATCTATACGATGATCTACTTATTTTTTTGTGTGTGTATCATGTCCGAGTACAGTTTTCGATTTTGGAATCAACGGCGTGAATCAAATGGGATATTAGCGAAATGAATCGCATACTTTTGACGTCGGCTTTGTGTGCCGCGATCTTCCCAATCTCGATTCATAAGAAATTAAAAGCACTCATTTAGCGATACAATGGGATAAAATATGATCGCTCAGTGGTTGATAGATACATTTTGGCTCTTTTTATGAATCGTTCAAATTTTCGATTACCACAATTCGCGTATGATTGACGTCCATTTCTTAATTGTACACCGAGGAATCTTAATGATCACTGAGAATTTTATTCATTCGCTCCCCTTTATGCCGTAGTCCGTTATTTCTATTTTTTTTTCATCGCAGGCAGTTCCGTTTTTTTTATAATACAAAGAATGGCCGGTAATTTTATAGCATTTAGATCTATCGAGTAACATGTATTTTATTCGGCGTCCTTTTGCGCATTGTAACTATCGTTTGTTCTATTTCAATTATGTTTTAAAATTGCAATTAATAAATAAAGTTGAAATTATTTTTAATGTTCATGGGTTTATTCGGATGATTAGAAAGAAATCAACATTTTATAAACGGTATAAAAATATTATTGTATTAACACTTTTGTTGAACTAAATGAACACATTGTTTTATTAAAATGGAGAGCTTTAATCAAATTGTGTTGAAATGAAAGGAAGAAGCTACAGATTAAATAAACTGGCATTTAATCAGCGTAGTGGTAAACTTAAAAAAATAGGGAATACCTATGATTCTGCACATTTATAAGGCAAAACTTCATCATGTAAAACGATTACAAACAGTATCATGTTCTATAGAAGCTGTGAAGACAGTCACACCTTATTTCAATTTTTTTTTGTATTTTTTTTCGTATTTCATAAATAAAATCATTATAATTAATTAAAATCATATTTTCGGATAAAAAAACAAAATATTTACCATATTTTCTCAATATGGTAAAGAAAAGTTCTCAACTTCTAAATTATTTGTAAGCAGAGCTATTACTTTGCTCAACTTGGCCGACTATGTAGATATCATCATCATCATTATTTGCCAGCACCAAGGCTCTCACTCGCTGAGGGCATGGACCTTACCAAACTCTCGCATGGTAGTCGGAGGCCAAAGGAACCTGAGTCTCACACGTGACGTGAGGGCTTCCCTTTCGTGTCCATACAGCGGGGACCCGAGCCGTCTTGGTATGCGGTTTTTTGTAAAGAGTTTCCCTCTCTTGGCCATTGCTGGCATTGGACGTACATCTTCTACCATGTTGGTATCGGATTTTACCCTCTCGACTGTGTCCAGGCAAGTAGGAGGGGGTTTGTCTCGGTATTTGTTTGTTCTCTTCTCTAAGGCGTTATCTGCTTGTAACGAGTCACGAGTGACAAGTAGTGAGCGACCACACACACACATCTATGTAGATATACACAGGCATACATATGCACATCTGCCCAAAACGAGTTTCAAGTAGCCGGTCGCAAGTGATTATTAGCCCTGTCGTTCAATAGCAATCCTTTCATCATGGGAAAAACCTCCTCAGAGAGGGGTCCCCTAGAAAGGAGGAAGAGAGGCGAAAGTATCGAGACTAGACCAATTGTTGGTCAACAGATTAGGGTTTTCCTTCCCAGGGTATACTGGTCTGTGGTGAGAAATCCGTTAGAGACCAGATTTATTTATGCACACAAGGATATGTTTTGTTGGGTATTTATCAAAGTTCAATTGGGCCCCTAGTCAACTCTATCCAGGGTTATGTTGACTGTAATGTAAAAAATGTAATGAGATGCTGACCTTCAATTTTAATAGTATGGTAGATAAATGTAGATATATTTGATGTTAAATATCGTAATTCGTTGATCTTTTATAATTTCATATAAGGGATTAATTAATTACGGTATTTTAACATTTTTTTATTATTATCCTAACATATTTATTACGTTATATTACGTTATTTTCTCTGAATTGCTTTTTTTTTCTTGTTGTTTTGTTTATTTTTTGGTATATATTTGGTTTTAATGTTTTTTTTTGTGTTTATTGGTGATTGGCGACCTGGGTTAATCTACATTGCCAATCACGCGTTGTTTTTTTTATGAAATAAATAAATAAATATGCCTGACAATAATAATTTGCACATGCTTTTTTGCGTAGTGTATATGCGAATCGGGTGTGGAGTCGCTCCCAATCTTTCGGAGTCCTATTCTCCCCTAGCTCATCACCAGGTCGACCCCCGTATGGGGTGAGTTTGGCGTGGCTGTGGATATCATATTTACATGCTTTTCTGCGTCAAGTTTAAATTTCATCTTGCGGTAATTTATAAAACATCCAAACTCGATTTTATTCGATTTATATATACATTATATACGAAAAATTATTAGAAATCAAGGAGATGCAAAGTTTTTGAATTAGTTCGGTTTCTATACGCCATTATTGGTAATGGTTACTAATAATGTAGCCGCTTTCATTCAATTTCTATTGCTTTTTGAAGCCAAGTTTGACATCTGATGTGTCCTCCTCAGTTTTAGGTTAAGACCCTTTGCCCTAATTTTGAAAAGCCGATCTCAAACATCGTTTAAAGATGGAGGATATTGGTGTTTCTTCTGATACATATTTATTATATAGTAATATCCCCTTAAGTTGTGATTAATTACAGATAATTTATTATTTAATCTTTGGATAAAAAGAATATTATTTAATTAAATACTAATTCGTTCTCGAACATGATGTGTTGTAATTCTCTTTCACGATTATAAATTATAAATTCCAAAGCAACAACATGCATACGCATATTCATTTCAATCTTGTCATTGAAAAATAAATGTTTTCCATAAATTAGTAAGATTTATTATAAGACATTTTCCATATTTCGAGCACATAATTCACATTATAGCTTACTAACAATGTGTCTCTTTTCTAATTATACAACGAAATATGACTTTTCTTGTGTATGCGTACATTTGAATACACCCACATATTACATTCTTCCAAAAAACCAATATGGAAATGCAAGATGTTGTATTGGAGTCTTCCAAGAATTTAGATTACATGAGGCAATATACGTTACGTACATTATTGTTGATCGGGTGATGGATTTTTGTGATTAGAAATAAAACGAGTCGAAAAATGTAAATTGAACCACACACGAGTGTAAATTAAAATGACAAAAAAAGCCTTTTTTTTGGGACCAGCAACGCGGGTTCATCGCGTGTAGATTTCAAGCTCGATAATTGAAAGGGATTCCTTGAATTAATGTGATTTTGATGAGACTACATACTCTGGTCGCATAATCAATCCATATTGTTAAACGAATGCCGTGTACAAATAACAAATTCTAGGTTTTTGTACGCAAGATATGTAACAAAAAACCGGTATGATTTAATATGAAGCTCGACGATGTGTAAGATAACACAAGATTTAATAGAATCACGATAGGATACATGTCGTACAGATACTCATTTCGTTAAAATTCAACACAATGGTAATTAATCATGAAGGATACCACTTTTTTCTATTGTGGAATTTTTGTTATCAATATAAAAAATTACAACATATTCGCTTAATAAATATTTTTTATAGAGGCAATTAATTTGAATGTGTGAATGGCAACAACATGACATTCATTAAATCCAGTGTATTGAAACAAGAAATATTCCGGTGTGGCTCATGCTCAGTTTCAGAGACAAAAATTAATCAGTGTGTGTATTTGGAACGTAAATGTATGGGAAAATGTTCTTGGTGATGTCAACAAGATTGATGATACGCATTTTTTTCTTTTCACAACTTAATCTATCGAGTTTAAATAGTATCATAATATTTATATTTTTGGACATGATATATGTAATGATATGATATTTAGGATACTTAGAATTTGCATTTCTGAATACGGCGATAAGTTACGAGTTCGTTTATAATTTTGCATAAATGAGGCATGTTATGGCTCACGCATAGCGATACCATATTATTTTCAGGGCCCGATCTGGCTACTTGTTTATAGACTTGTTTAGTGCTCGTAGCTATTATCAGACAATTGATAGTTCGAAAAGGAAATCCGTGTCTGAACAATCTATGCATATTTTCCATTGCATACTTGGTATTATCAATATGAGAAAATAATTAATATAATATTTTTACGTATTTTTCAATGTAAAATAATTACAGTATTTTCATGAATAGTATCTGGTTTATCATACTTTACCCGAGGCACGAATACCGAGTTTACCGAGCTTTCTAATAGGACATCTCTGCAGTTAAATCAGAGATTTATAGAGTCGATGGCTCGTCGTTTTAGCCGGTGACATTTTCAATGTTAAAATATCTCAGTGCTATGTTATATACGTGCGTGATAATGCATAATTTTATGCGAGGATAAGAGTCTAATATACGAGCGAAAATTATACGTGAGACATTAATGACACTGATATATTGAACTGCAGAACATCACTGACCACATGATGCGTGACCGATGATATATTTTGTGGGCCAATAATGCTTTAATATACACAGAAAACGTGTGAAATTTTAAAGTATCGCTGGCAACAGTAAACTATTCATCGCGTAAGACCGTTCTTTTTAAAAGAAAAATTAGCTTTTGACTGGATTTTAATCACACGATTAATATAATAAAAATTGCTTTCTAATACTCGGCCGTTTGTTCAATTTTATTGCTGTGTTGATTTTGGCCTCTTTCCTTTTGTTAACTCCTCGGCTCTAATCCGACGTCGGAATGCTCGACCGCCTCTCGGACCAATATTAATTTGGCATGTGTGTTGACGGTTTTTATTTTATTTTTTTATGCGAATTAAAACACGGAGTCATTGTGCGTGCAAAGAAAAACTTTCACGGTCGCCGCGGTCTCAATCGATTCTGTCCGATCATTTTCCATGTTGTGATGGCCGTCATTATTTTTTTTTGGCATTTAAATCGATGATTGTACAGTGTCTGGAGTTTTTTCCTGCTTACTGTGGTTTTAGCAATTTTATTTGTTGGAAAAAAAATCAAAAGACCATGCTAATGATCCATCGGTCGAGAAAAACGCGCGATTGCTACTTTAGTTCGATTTTTAAAGCCAATCAATGTATCGCTAACCTTTAATGTGCGAATAAAATTAACGGGATATTTAAATATCCATTTATTTATTAATAAGTATGTTTAGAATCATTCGATATCTACAAATTGTATTTATTCATCCGAGAATTTTTTTAAACGTAAATATTATTTTTATTATTAAATAGAATCGGGAAATAATTTTAACTTTTTAAGGTTTTTCACTTCAAATAAACCCTTTTGCATTTCAAATTAACGCTTTTTCATTAGACGGTTAAATGAAAAAGGGTTAATTTTAAAGTATTATTTGTACACAAGAGAAATTCTACACGGTATTTTAATTTAATAATTGATAAAACTCTGAAATATTACAAAATAATTTTATTTACTTGTTATGAAGCGCTATTTAACAAGTAGGGCAAACTTTTTAACTGAAGGGCGGCATTAGTAATTTTAAAACTATGGCTAAAAATCTTTTTCTACAATTTTATTATTAAACATAAAACAGATATATTTTCTAACTTGTAATAATTTAATGAGATCAATGAACCTGTATCGCATCTTTCAACATTTAAATTAAATTCATTTATTTCTGTTGCGCTTTATATATTTATATACACTGTTACATTACATTTCAATATATTTCAAGAAAATCCAAAAAGGTAGA
>JAGXCT010035502.1:0-24783 GCA_022495035.1 Philopotamus ludificatus | reverse complement strand
TAATTGAATATTTCGCGGCGCCCTTATGACGACACCGCGGCTCACACTTTGGGAAGCCCCGATGTAACTCATAGATTCGACTAAAAGTGAACAGAGTAGAAGGGATTAAAAACTCACTACCCATGCCTGATGTAGAGCAATCTGGGTCACCTTCTTTTATTCTTTATTTTATTAACAACCTCTATTTTTTATTTATATATAACTTGTGTGCTACATTGCGAAAGTTTCATCAATTCGATGGCTTAATGATATTTCTTTCATTCCATCCAGTCTAGAACAGAAAGTTAGAAAGAGTCATGTGTATTTATCGAAATCTGGTACATTCATCGTATCTCTGTCATTTCCCATGTAGTCAATTATTATCTTAGTTATCGGCCACGTTTGGACTTTGCATGTTTACGTTCTAGAATATTTTTCTTTTTAACCTGTTGATTTATAAATTATTAAATACTTATGATTATGTAGATCTATTTATTGAAAAAGCTCGGAAATTTGAAAGATTGAGATTGCGTTGAAAGATTGAGATTGTCACTCGAAACGCATTTTACTAAAATGAAAAAAAGACATATTAATATGTAAGCTGATTTTTAAACGTTGGAATGATTTGATCAAGAGGATACTTCACTATTCTTATTCTTCACTATTCTATTTGATACTTCACTATTCTTCAGTTTTTTTTTCAGCATACTATTTTCACAAATTAGCTTACTATCCGAGGGCATTTGTTTTTTTATATCTATTTTTGTGGAAACAATGGACCAGCGTAACGTAAGTCGTCGAATCTGGTTCAAAACAAAGTGCCAGGTTAGGACCCACTTCATCACTAAATGAAGGACGGAAGAGTGACCAATAACAATGCATATATACAATAGTTGAATAATGAAGATGCGGTGTTGGAATTTCCAGGTCGATTGATGGCGGGCAGCGAAAGTGTCGACTGCGATACACATCCGAGGTTCACGTCCATTCCAAATGCACCGGATCGACGCCATTCTTCTGGCACAATGGCGGGCCACGAGCCGGAGCCGGAGCAGGAGCCTCCGTCCCGCGGCACCTCGCTGCGGGTGTCCGCTCCGGACGCCGGCGTCCATTAATCACCGCGAGCTTATCTCCAGCGGCACCGAGCGCCAAGGGTCAGAGTCACCCCGTGCGTGCTTCTAGCGCAAGCCACACTGCTCCTTATCGACTCGCCGATCAATCATCCGCTATTTGTGTGCTGGCAATCGTCAATTTTAACACACGCCCGACCGTGCGAGTGGATCTGCATGATCGATTTAATAAGCGAATTGCAACTGCTCTTCGGCCGCGGCCGGCGGGGTCAGCGTCCTTGGTCCCGCCGGCTTCTGGGCACCGTGTGTTCTATATAGCGGGTGATAATTGGCGTCGGTATGTCATCTTTGACGATTCATCAACGTTGAATGTCAGAAACTTGTTTCCGTTTCCCGAGAAAAATTCGTCCGCAATCGACTAGCAATTATCCTTTTTATCGGTCCGCATAGACTTACGCGGTGCACAACGTCTGTATCGATTCTGCGGTCGGTGATTCTCTTCATGAAACAAAACGTTGACTATGATAACCTCTGAGATAATTGCACTCGATACTTGCACTATTTTTCATATGTACATCCCACAGTGATCATAGATCCTCAACATTTTTTATTATTGGTTAAAATGGTGGGTAATAAATCAATTTTGGCGAAATCTTAGTTTAATTTGAGAACATTAACGGCGTGTAAATAATTTATCTTGTCTCATAGACACATTTTTTCTTATCCATTTACCGACCAACACTATTTTTTTCGTACCGCGTGCTATATGGCAACATAAATGATTAAATAATAATTTAACACTTCAATATATTAATAATTCTAATCTTTATTAGTACGTATTTCTTATCTACTGCCGAAATGATTAATGTCTCGTGCCCAATATTTTCAATTATTTAATTTTTAGTTATCAATTTTTATATCGCGGCCCTGTAATGTATCCCCGTGTATTTAATGCAAGAATGATTACTTTGACAGTATCTTTTGTGGTATAATAATGCGCCTTTTATAATAGATGGTTCTCATATATATATCCTTTGAAAAGTGTGAGACGACTCTTGTGACAAGCCTTTATCCGAAGTTTGTGCCAGCGAGCGCCGCGAACCGGTTCCATACAAACGGAGATGAAAGTACACATTCGCAGATGTCGACTTGTCGCTTAATCTCGACAGGGCGCGTTAACTATTTTTCATTATTTATTTTATTTACGACGCCAATTCCTCGGCTATTGTTTCTGTGTCTTTTTAAAAGCTCTCAATTAGCGCAGAGCGAATCAAACGCCGGAATGCAATGCTCGGAAACGGATACTATCCAAAGACTTTCTCTCGAAACCGGATAATTTTACATTTATACTCAGATTGCGCAGAAAATATCATATTTTAAATCTTGAATATTTTTACGATTTGATATAAAAAATGAAATATATTAATCGAGGCAGTGGGCGGGAGGATACTTCCATTGTAAAAAATAACATAATATTTCGGATGTTGGCGAATTTGCATTTTATATTATTATATAGGATATTGAACTCGAGCATCTCGTGTAATATTTTCGTATATTCGCTGGTATTAGTAATGATGCGAAAAAATGCTCCCTTCTTTCGATGTCTTGTTTTCCCTTTCAAAATAAAATCAAAGATTTCGTGTGTTTTTAGTCCGTGACAATATGGCCATTAGACAATGCATACTGGCCGGAGATCGTGAGGATCGTGAGTGAGAATGAACACAATTGTTCACGTCATCCATAAAATCCAACGTGTACTGAATATCGAATGATCTTCGGCATCCTCCTGTGGACGTAAAGTTTTGATCGAACGCGGGGCCTCGAGCTCATATTGAGCCGCCCGGGCCACGAAATATTTTCGCGCCATACTATTAATCAAACCTAGCCGGCGTTATATTGTCGTAATGAAAGATGGAAGCTGTCACCGGCGTGTTAACACACAAAAGCCCGATATCGAGTTCATATTGTATCACACAATGTTGCGTTGCGAGTTTTTTTTGAAAAACGCTCGACTCGAATATCTTCTTTCTTTTTCTGCGCATATGTCTCGCGTTCTGTTCTTGCTTACTACTTACAACAGATGGAAAATGGAGCATCAATCTTCGGATAACATTTACATTTAATGGATGTAAATTGATGAATAAAAGTATATTCACAGTGAGAGTTATTTTGCTGCGGTAAGATTATTCAATTCCGCATATGTGCGCATTACTGACATTACGTTATTCGAGATTAATGCTTCTAGCATACAGTAAGATATTTCAATATGTCTAGTGTGCATTACGTTGCTCAATTACCGACATTGACCTTATAGTATTTTCCGTTAAAATTCAGTAGCTGCATAGAGCAAGTATTGTTCAAGTTAAAAAAATATTTCCAGTAAATGAGCAAGCAGACGCTACTGTAGTAAAATACAGAAGCTTTTTCTTTTCAACCTCATATTTTTTCAGAAAACAAATTGAAATGCGAACCTTGCTAACAACGATTAAGGGTTAAATACATTTTATTAATTGTTTTTTTTTAATATAAATGACACTGAATTGTATAAACAGTTTTTTGCGCTGTTTTAAGTTTTTACAGTGCTTTCGTGGCTTATTTGTTTATTTTAATAATTCATATTGTTCTGTTAAATTATTATTGGTCATATTTATTTATTTATTTATTTATTTATTAATTAATTAATTAATTAATTTATTTATTTATTTATTTATAAAGACAATGCGTGATTGGCATTACAGAATAACCCAGGTCGCCAATCACGCATGAAACATAATAATAACATGAAAAAAAATCATAATAACATAAGAATAATAATAATGCATAGAACATAATAATAACATGAAAAAAAAAACAAATCAGCATATATTACAATAAAGAGAAGAAAAGAATTATAAAATCTCATATAAAATATCAACAAAACGGCTATATTTGACATCGAATATATCCACATATTCGGCCAAGTGGTTGAGCAAACTAATAGCTCTGGTTACCGGAGAGTTTCTGAGAGCACCTATCCTCGCATTTGGCGGAAGAAAAAGCACACGCGAACGAGCTCGATGGTAGTGAGGTGGCCGCCCATAAGGGCAACTCTTCTGTATACTGGAAATTTCTTCTGTATCTTCTCTACTCTGAGGGAATTCGAGGCGTCATAAGGCGCCCGTATAATGTATATTTTTATTTGGCGAAGTAAGGGAGTGAATCTATTATTGTTGACATTGAAAATGGTACGTTAAATAGGAGCTTCATTAGTAGAGTTGCTACATTTTTTTGAGACAATTTGGGGACATTGTGCCCTAAACTGGGTAAAAGTTTATTTTTATGTAAAAAATAATAGTTATATAGTTTTTTTTTTAAAATTTAATTATTATAAGAGCCTCGATGCTATACATAGTAATAATGATAAATCTATGTTTAAAATAAAATTATTAGGAGTTTTTCCAACAGTATTTCTTTTTATTCTTCGTTCACACTATTCATGAGATTAACTGATCCGTCAGAGCGGCTTGAAACCAACCACGTCGTCCAAAGGGGGTCTATTTATAATGAAAAATAATAAATGAACTCTTCATCAATATCTTGACTTTTAAAAAAAATATGGATTATTCTAAGAATAAAATTAGTTATTCATGATGTATATCAGTAGAAAAATCTTAAATATCGACTAAATTTTGATTTTTTTTACTAGTCAATGTGACACGTAAATGGCACGCACACTCGGTGACGTTCCGCCGCAGACTGAGGGCGCGCCGCCGATAGATCGACGGCCATATTCTCGATGCACGTGTCATTAGTGTATGTTTCACTTGCACTTGGCACATCTTAGCGGATGCGAGTCAGAAAAATTATCGCGTCCATGGCAACAGAAGCGAATATTGTTATTTGTTTTTTTTGCAATTGTGGAAAATAAAGATCAATAATTATTTATACTATTTATTCTTTAGACTTAGACTTATTTAGACAAATACAAAAAGTTTATGACATGTTGGATTTGTATTAAAAGAGTTATTCGATAAAAATGAAATACTTGGGGTCCCAACTAGACCCCATCGGTACTGCTAGGTTAGAAGCTCTTTCCGCGAGCAAACCTACTTGCGAGGATGAACATTTGATTGGGTTTTCATTACCTCGGCTCGATTTTTCATACTTTTTAAAGACAGAAACTTGAGTTCCATCAAAATCCCGACCAATCCGCGACCGTTGGCTACTTTAGTTATTACCGCAATTGCATAATCGATTTTTTTTCATTAGCAAAATTAGCCCCACAATATTTTAATTAAAATAATAATTATTTATACTCGGATTTTAATAATATTTCCATATATGTAATTATTCCAATGACTTGTATAATATATAGACATCATATCGATTAAATTTTTATTTACGGTACCGTGGGAAAACGCCATTTAAAATTTCTCTATCGTTACACAAATGTCTATAATTTAATGCGAAAAAAGCCTCACATTAAACGAAGAGAAAGAATAATTATCGACGAGAATAACAATATTTTCTATAATGCGATACCGTATAATGATCATAAAAATCAACATTAATTCATATAATTACTTCAATCCGCAACAAAAATCCCGAAACGCCGTTTGGGAAAAGTTTCACTTTGGTTGTATCCACACATCTTATAGATTACATACAATTATTCACTTACAGCGTTATTGCGCCGGTTTAACAGGTCCGCCAATTTATCAATTAAAACTTTTTATTATTTCGTTAAACTCTCATTATTTATGTTTCAACAAATTACACCGGGGTAACTGTTGTTGGTATTTGATGGTCGCCGGTGAGATTAGCGGCGGGCATTGTGGTACAACATGTTCGGCCTGAGCATTTATATGTCGTTAGCCATCGATAACATGCTATAGGTTATTAATGCACACGAATTAAGCTCGATTTAATGAACTATCGGCGACATAACGGAAACTAATGACATGTGGTCGGAGATGGTGGATCTCCAGTCTGAAAACAGTTGGCGTGGTGATTTTCGTGCTGCGGATCAACATACGGTCCATAAATCAAGCGCGTTCGATGATACACGATTTATTGCCGAGACGGGTTAGACAGATCTTATTTGCAATGATCATGGATTTGTTTGAATAAACAAATCACACAAACCGTCGGCACAGTGAGGGCAACACGTTTGGAATTTTCGTTTCTCTGCTCTATTAAATAAATTTCTATCAATAAAATAATACGTACCTATTTCTTAGCCTCCTTTTTGCTATCCTATAATAGTCCATACGGCATTCCGAACAATTTATTCGATTTACTTATTGCACTGTGAATGTAACTGAACTACTGATGATAGAAATGCCAATATCTACTATAATTTTTAAATGGTTAAACAAAAATGTGACTCAACTTTTAAATAAAAATTCACGCATGCTTTTATTTGCTTCAATGACTTTATTGGTTATACAGCTTTAATTTAATCCTAATAATAAAAATACAATTGATTAGACTAACATACTGTTAAATAAGATTTCTTCAAAAAAAATGTTACTCGTTCTCCATAGTTTAGACCAGGACTCAGAAAACTACGGCCCGCGGGCCAAAACCGGTGGACGGCCTATTGAGTAGAATTACCCATGCATATATATACAAATTTTCCGACCCCTGATTGAGACATCAATTTACTTCAAAAATATGTATTTATTTATTAACACTCAAGGACCAGAACCCACAAGTTTCGTTAGTAATTTCGGATTTTAGTTGCATTTAAACATTTATATACGGGACAAAATTACGTAAATTTCTCTAGCCGTTAATGACTAAACTATACAAATAGTTAAAATGAAACAAAATATCATACGGTAAATATAAAACGATGGTAAATTTTTTAACACTCAGAGACCCGGTCCCGCGTTAGCGCGGACATTTTCGTAAGCGGTAAACACCCGCTCCCGCACTAACGCGGGTTCACTCGAAACGTGTTATCTAATGCGCTACAAAATGCTTTCTTTTAAAGTTTTACGACTCGACACAGTTTCATTCATTGCTCTGCATGCCTATGGCTAAAACTGTCCTTGAAATACTAGATTATTTGATCGAAATCCTTCCAGTACTTACACATCGACTGTAACGAATTTATATTTTGTTTATAAATTCAACAAATAACTTTTTTGGAATATTTATGTGGTACAATCTGTCACATCCTTTATTATAAAGCTAAAATTACATAAAGATATTCATTTAAGTTTTTTATCGTCTAAAATACAATAAATCATCATTTTCACAGCCTGAAAAATTTTATTTCTTATCTAAATATTCTAATAATCTAATATAAGTATACTATAATGTATAATACTTTTGAATTCAAATTATCTCCAATAGAAAGCATAACCATTTTATATAGAGCCGCGCAAAATCGCAAGATAGATAAAAAGATGCGGGTTTAGGTGTAAGTTTCGCCTGAAAACAGCGGGTGCTTGAGTGTTAATAATATTCTGCGATAAAGTAGTATTGATTTGAAGAAACATGTCCAATTAATTTAATAAAATCTATTAAGTACTGCGTACAGCAAGTAAGTATGTATGCAACAGTATGTAAGTTGTACTGCAGTACAGTAATTTTATTCGGGAAAATTCCTAATTTGAGATGCTGATTTTTTTTAAAAAATGCTAGAACTATTCTTATCAGGCTTTCTCCTAAATTATATTCGAATATCATTTTAACCAGCTTTTCATATGCTTCTTTAAAATTTTCGTGTAGCGCATGGGAATTATTCTCTAACGATGGATGAATTGCATAATATAAATAAATATATACGTATTATTTTTTTCGATGGATAAAAATATATTTGACTTTGGTCTCCCATAAATTTTATAGCCATGAGAGTTATGCCATTCTTAATCGAAATGATTTTAGTCATAGTCAAATACCATTGATTCCATTTAATGGCTTAAGTGTGGGAAGAGATAATACAGAGAGTGTTGATAATTACATATATGTACATACATACGGATACGCTAAGAGTGTGAAGTATCGAATCATTCTTTTCCCAAAACGCGGAATGAAAACATTGCAACAAAACACAGATTGAACACTCGTGAGCTCACAAAAATGTTGGCATGCAGATTACAGCAAATGAAAAAAAAACAACACACTAATGCCCACACATCGATTCAAAATATTTTTTTTCAGCATTCTTAGTAATTTCCGTTAAGTCACGTGATCCCGACTCGGCCTTAATTCGGTTGCAGGTTCCATTGCAATTTTGGCGTAACCAACATTAAAAAAAAGCGGGGTCCCGTTCGCTGTCGCTTTAAATTATATTTTATTTTAATAAACATCCGAAACACGAGTGAATCGTCCAAACTGGTACAATCTGATAACGGTTACGCGTATTTTATAAATCGTCAATTCAACACTTTGCCTTGACGGCGAACGGTTGATTTAATTTGACGCCTGTACGATCACATTTTTAATGTATTCATACAAATTTATTTTAATTGCTGGATAATGCTGATGTGGATGTTTGGGCGTGGAATAAATGCGGAAATTTAAACCGAAATCCGCTGGATGGTATTTAATTAAATCTTCGCAAGAATGTGTCAATTTCCGATTCATATTCTGATACCAATTATATACATGTTGATGCGCGGTTTTTTTTTTAAATAATTGTTTAATCTTTCGATTTTAGATACATCCTCAGTTTCGGTTGTCACCAACCACACCCGACGCCCGACACTGTTAATGATACGTCTAAAAAAGTATGACGAAACTCGAATGATTACTCTATCCGTCGGTAACAAATTACACGTGTAGAAATTAATGGATATTTTGCTTTAAATTCCACCCAGAGAATTCCGTCCCCATGTTCGTGTACCGAATCCCATGAATAATTTATCATCATCAGAATAGAGAAGGACGGGTAGAGACGAAACGGCCAACCCGTAATCTGCATCACCTCCGTAAATTAGTTACAAATTTTTAATAACGAGCTCTGATCTTGTAATGTGTTGCGACGCAGATTAGATAAATACTACAGTTACATCAACCTTTGATCGCCAAATATTTGTGCGAGAAGTGTAACGATTTTTTTTCCAAACATTTCCATCTGATTTGTTATGACCTCTTTTATGGTCGAAAGAATTTATACTTAAAAATATGTATATAATGATGTTTCTTTTGCTTGTCGACACTAAACTTATCAGATGTTATAGTTATTCGCTCCATTTACTCTAACTATAATATTACAACCTAGTTATAATAAAGATACGCTCTAAAGAATACATCCTGTATCTATTTGGGTCACCTCAACCCGCAAAATAAATATATATTAGAGAAAAAACGTGATCTTGACTCAATCTCCAATTATGTTCATGCTTGTCGAGGAAAAGATCACGTACTGCGGATTCTGCAGAATCCATCATTATCGATTGGATAGGGTTACCTACGTTTTGTACTAGATAAACTAGTAAAACAAACATGGCATCTCAGAACTGTGTCTATCGTTCATACACACACGACTATTCGAAGCAATCATTCATTGCCGATAGATTTTCAGCGGTCGTATCTTTCATCTGCGTCACTCACGGCCCAATAAAAGAACTGTTGAATGCCCCATGAGAGATTTTTTTAGACGATTCCTATCTTATCTCTGAATTGGACTCGGAACCGGTACCAGAACACATTCGGATCACGGCAGTCACACATTCATTTGCGGATATCGCAATTCTGTTGCCATTTTCGGAAGCAATGCACTCTAAAGTGTACCTTAATGAGGTCTATTTGCAAATTTAAAACGTGCACAACCGTTCAGCAGTAGAAAGGAACATATTAAGCTCCTTAATGGATTCGATTCTCACTGGAAAAACGAAATCGCATTTGAATAGAAAACGAAAAGTAATAATATGCCATCTTAATATATTACGAATGCTCTGCTGAATCGAGTGTTATTATATTTAAACTATTTTTTAAACTATAAGATAATTGTCGCGTGCTGACATGTAACTGTATTTAATGATACATATTAATTTGTTGAACGCGTCTGATTGATCTATCAGCTGTAGATTCTCACCTGCCAGTCTTAAAGGTCTAAAGTGTATAGTACGACCAGCGCATTCTAATTAGCTCCAAGAGCACCGATACAGGATATCATCGGCCTTCTATTTGGCTCTGATGCTGAGCGACTGTCACCTTTCTCTGATGGCTCCGGGTGACAGACATCACGAGCACACTATGTTGACAGATTTCGTGGTCAATACATCGATATGTTTAAAACTCGGTTAGTATGTCAGATCTCGGAGAAGATACATAAAATATGAATCCGCAATGTAGATCATTCATCTTAAATTGCGACGGACTTATTTTTATATATTTTTTGAATATTGATGAATTCAATTTTAATTCAGATCAACGCAGTACTCTTCTGTTGAGAGTGCTCGGTCCGTTTAGTGAGTGCCGTTGCTATTTATTATAACAATGCTGGAACACGGAGTCTGGAGTCTTTTCTTAGGCCGCCATATGGCTCCGGGCAGAAAACTAGTTTCCTAATTAACCGAGTCATGGATGGAATCGAATCATAACGAGAATGCTGCACTGGGAACGGCAATGCTAAAGCTGTCAGTGCAGTGCCCGAAGGAAAATATGTGGTGCCATTGATGCAGGGACACTATATAAATCCTAGATACCATTTTATTGTTGTGTCTGGAATTGATTAAATTAATCACAGCTGCTAATGGGTTATAGTCATGAGATATACATTTATCTCATATGCTTTCTATAATAATTGGTAAGCTAGATTTACCACTTTTATGATATATCAAGTAATTCTCTTGCTTGTAAGCAATTGAACAACATCTTCATAAATTAACAGTTTGCAATGCGCAAGACGTACAATAAAACGTTAGACGATGGTCAACTTATATTACATTCTGAACACGACATTACCACTTTTTGTAGTTTTATTGGTAGCGTGATATGCTTTGGATGTTTGTGGCAAAGGAAAAACTAGATGCAAGAAATTGAAAGTATGCAGTTGATAAAAAATTATAATCTGTATGGCGACACTTAAGAGCTAGGAACTCGTTTTCATTTATTTTTTTAATGAAATCATTCTGCTGTATATACACGGATTTGAGAGTACGATCACGAACTGTTTTATTAATTGATATTTAATACGATCTGGAGAATTTTTGTAGAGCTCTCAAAGGCACGGTTTACTTATACAAGTATGTATGAAATGTACAAACAAATGTCATTTACTCAAAAATATTGTGCCGTTTATGTAAAATCTGGATTTTCTGAACTTTTTCTGTAATGGATCTCTCCGGAAATATTAACGGAACACTTGGCTTATTTTTCAGGTTGGGTAAATCGTAGTAACTGTTGTTAAAATATATAAAAATATAAGTAAATTAATTGGTTTGATGATTTTGGGTCTTCGAATTGCAAATCTTCTTGATATCAGACACAATATTGATGAGTTAAGTTCTTATATCGGTATGGCGTCGATTCTGTTTCTATACTTTGACTTCGTTGCAGCTTAGTAAGAAAAGTTTACGGAAAATATTGCAAAAGAGTTGTTATCGAGTTTTGTAGGTGTTCTAAAAATACTTCTGAAAGTTTTCGTCTACTTTAAATTTTAATTCATTCAAACATTCATGTGAGGTTGAAAAACAATAAAAAATATAATATTTAATTGATAAAATCCAAAATTATATTTTAAATCAATAGAGCTTTTCCTTGAAGTGATAAGTTAACTTCATTACACTTTGTAAAAATATATCTGCAAGATATGCAAGATCAACCATGAAGGATTTGTTAAAACTTCAGCATGTAATAAAACTGGTTTATGTTTACTACCCATTTTATTCCATACATTTTTAAATAATCTGGATCGAAGTGGAAACAGCATACCTCATCTCTTTTTATTCTGGATGAAAAAAGATAATTAGGAAATTAAATTTGGCCCGTTTTTGATTTCCCTATATAATTTTTATTCAAAATCTCTGCATATACCTAAATACTTGACCTCATAAACATCAGTATAGATTGGCCATGACTCAACTCGGAGTACCAGCGTTCCACGGAACATAGTTTGACAAACCCTGATTTAAACCATCGATTTTTTATGATCCATTATTTAAAAACCATACCGTAATTACAGTATTTCTAGTTTTTTTTACCATGTGGAAATAATAATGATTCTAGTTTATGGTTTGCTTTAACCCGTTACCATGTACTTATACATTTTTGGATCGATTCCCTGTCGTTCGACTCATAAATAAGAAAATATTAAGAGATCTCATAGCAGTTTTACGATCGTTCATCCGGTCATATCATAAAGCGGTAAAGCAATTCTTTTACGTGGATCCGCGTCCAATCTGCGTCTTCCTCTTCGATAATGATGTTGTGGGCTTCAAACACCGCCGTTGACGTGTCGCTGAAATGGCGATAATTTATATATTGCGCCTCTACTAGTTACAGCCTCTATATCTGTTCGACGACACGGTACAGCAATGCTTTATAGCGAGCCAATGGCAATGGGAATATGTATAAATGTGCACCTCATGCAAACTTAAGTCGCAAATGATTTTATTTTTGCTCAACTTAATATGATGCCTTAGTTTTAAACGATTTTAATTATAAATCACGTAATTTTGCTTTTACCGATATATGGTCTCTGGATAAATACGAAATTATTGACTTACTTCTGTACATATTTGAATATCAGCAGTTTCTTCCTCCCTAACATATACATACAGCCGCTACTTACTACTTTCAAAAAAACGTGCTCAGACCTCATTTCGTTATCCATCGTTTAAATATTTGTCGAACAATGCAAACAGACACGGCTTCTTAATATTCAGTATAATATGAACTATTCAATTCCGTATGCGTTATATGGAAATGTATTCCTGAGTAATTAGTGATACCTAATCCCTCGGCGATGTAATCGATGTTAGTTTTATCCAGATACACATCGTAAATCTTATCGCTGCTGATCAAGAGATTCTGTTCGACATTAAACACCGAAGACAGTTAGAAATTGGAGCAGACGGTTAAATTGCTGGAAGCGAACCAGATTTATCGTATGATTTATTAGTGTGGTCGATCAAAATTCATCATTTTTTCAAACGATTATAAGTGAATTACGCGCACGGCAATTGCGAGTTGCATTTTTTCGTCAGCGAGATCATTAGTGGCGAGGCTGCCGGGGGTTACGGGAGCACGCGATGCATCATCAATCTTCTGGCATTTGTGACCCTTGTTGCTCACAAATTACGATTCTTCTCACCCCGGCAACAGCCATCGAGACTGTTTAATTACTCTCGTTTGAAATTTTCATGTGAATTTCCATTCTATTTCATTGTCAAGAATGATTACGTTGATTTTGAAGAATCGCTATTTTTATAGCCAAATTTAATACAAATATAAAATTTTCGGATAGACAGTACAGTGGAACCTCTCTTAACGAGCACCTCCCATAACGAGTAATTCGCATAACGAGCAAAAAAAAAGTGAAAAAACTGCTCCCTTAACGAGCGACATCTCGCATAACGAGTGACGAAAGGGAAGCTACAAACGTATGACGTAATCTGTGTGTGTTGGATCGTATTTCACAGCAAGAAGTTATGAAGGAGAGTTTGGAGGAAGAGGAAGTAGAAGAGAAACAATCTTCTGACGCAATAAGAGAAATGCTGAAAGCATGGGAAACTGTTTCATCGTACATTGAGAAGCATCATCCTAATAAGGAGGTGGCTGTGCGTGCTACAAACATATTCAATGATAACGCTGTGTCACATTTTCACCAAATTTTAAAGAGTCGGCTAAAACAAATGTCTCTAGACAGCTCTCTAGTAAAAAATAATTAATTATTTGTTCCCCATTTATTTTAAGACAGACATGTTTGTGGGTTTAGCGGTCCATGGTATTCTCAGCAGACGTCACCACCACCACATTTTAAAGGCGTCAAATTTCCTTTTTATACGGAGATCTAATAATAACGGCGGCTTTGAAACTACATTATAAAGTTTTAACCCTTCAACAGCTATTGTCACGCCGGAGTGACAACTTCTCATTCATCGCACATGCTAGCGAAAGCTAGGAAACTATAAGTATCCTAAGAAATTTCGAGTTTTAGGTACATGTTTGAATTTGAAAAAGAGTGCGGAAAATAATTAGGTAAATTTCTTATAATTTAAATTAAAACGTTTTTAACCATCTACGGGGTTTTTGAAAAGTATCTGTTTCCATAGCTCCTTGCGATTTGATCCTTGTGTCAAATAAAAATACAATTAAACATAAGAAATATATCATCAAATATTTCATAGCTATATGTAGCCCATTTAAAACATTTCTCTCATTTCTATTCGCTTGGATTAGGAACCACCTCGCTCGTTCGGTGATTTTTGAGGAATAAACGTGGGATCAACAATCTATTAAATATTAATTCGTTTATTATATTATTGTTATTTCATCATCATTATTTGCCAGCCACAAGGCTCTCACTCGCTGAGGGCATGGGCCTTACCAAGCTCTCAAATGGCAGTCGAGGCCAAAGGAACCTGAGTCTTGCACGTGACGTGAGGGACTCCCTTTCGTGTCCATACCGCGGGGACCTGAGCCGTCTTGGTATGCTGTTTTTTGTAAAGAGTTTCCCTCTCTTGGCCATTGCTGGCATTGAACTTACATCTTCTACCATGTTGGTATCGGATTTTACCCTCTCGACTGTGTCCAGGCAAGTAGGAGGGGGTTTGTCTCGGTATTTGTTTGTTCTCTTCTCTAAGGCGTTATCTACTTTTAACGAGTCACGAGTGACAAGTAGTGAGCGACCACACACACACATCTATGTAGATATACACAGGCATACATATGCACATCTGCCCAAAACGAGTCTCAAGTAGCCGGTCGCTAGTGATTATTAGCCCTGTCGCTCAATAGCAATCCTTTCATCATGGGAAAGACCTAAGCGAAAGTATCGGGACTAGACCAATTGTTGGTCAACAGATTAGGGTTTACCTTCCCAGGGTATACTGGCTCTGTGGTGAGAAATCCGTTAGAGACCAGATTTATTTATGCACACAAGGATATGTGTACACCAACATGTACATATTTTTGCACTGTTTTGTTGAGTAATTATCAAAGTTCAATTGGGCCCTAGTCAACTCAATGCAGTTTATATTTATATTAGTTTATACTTTTGTTTTTATATTTATAAACTATATTATAGTTTTGTATCCGTTAGTTGTACCACAAGAGGAACTTACAACTCGGCCAATTTTGCATTGTGTCTCAAAGCCAAATCGATTTAAATAACTGGATTTATGCATAGGGGCGTTTATCGCGTGCAGTTCTGCGTCGCGAATTAGATAACGCCCGGCATTTTGTGGTTTCACGGCACCAAAATTTCTACCGCGTCGTCGGTGCATGTCGACGGAATGGGACCATCACCCACAATAACCCGTGGTCCATGTCATCACAAATCTTGACGGATCCCGACCACTGGTCGTTACGGTAAACTTTCACCGGACAAAAGCTCGTGGCCGATCGAGCGCATTATAAACATTGGTCGGCGCTGTTCCGCGTTAATCATCATCTAAATGCACTGAAATGTTGTTATTTACGTTCGGATGAATGTTGCATTGTGCGTCGGCCCATGACCAAGGACAAGCCATAGGATGAATGGACGTCACAAACGATGTTTTATGAATATAAACACGCGCGTCCACGTCTCGCCGAACGAGACGTTCGATCGCCATTCTTCCCAGTGTTCAAGTTCACCGATCACTGACCCCTCGCCATTTTCTTCTGGGAAACACGGAGCGGGGTCACGGGTCATAGACTCGATTAGACACCGCAGATGTAGGTATCGCGAGGCCGCTGGAGCTTTAGCGCGTTAATTAATTATAAAAAAGGATCAGGGAGCAAATAGCAACTTTTAATATGTCGTGACTGATCAACGAAATATATGTTTTTGATTCAATTTTAAGAGCGCGTGCGTAGTGCCCGAGGAGGTCAAGTCGAGAGGATTTATGTATAAAAAATCGTGATTAGTGGCAGTTTTCGATATATTGGCCTATCAACGAATTAAATTTATTAATTGAGCTCGAATGTATTGAAAACCCTGGCACGATTTGTTTTCGCAATCATTTATTTGAATATATTTATATATCAATTACTTTTCAAAATATATCCCAATATGATATACGAGTAAGATGATTTTTTTTCTTCGAGTATTGTTTTTATCACAACATATGTATGTACATACATTGGTTTGTCTATAAATTGAAAAATAGCGTGATGGTGAGCGAGCAAAAAAGCCAAAAAATGTTCGATGGAGATTTATCATTAAAACGGTTAGATGTAATTATATGTTGTCTTCCGACGAATTCCAAATAATTATAGAATGCGGTTGTTTGGGGCGTCGGAAAACTGATGGCCGTTCAATGCGAAGGTTCTGCGAGCTGGGAAGGTCGAAACTAAAAAAAAAATGAACAGTGTGTGCCAGTGACCTTTCATTTACAATTTGGCAAACACAATAATTAATTTAACGATCATGAAAGGTCAGCAATGGCCGCCAAACCCATTACTTACAAACCCGTGTGACAATATATATATCTAACATCACTTGCATCATCCATTCTATATGACTGCGAGGCCAATATACTTGTATAACTGTATGTACATAATTCTGAATCCATATAGGGAAACACAGCATTACATTGCGTACTAAAAACCATCGAAAAAAATCTTTAATGTACTGTACAAATCTGATTTTATTCTCTACGTAATAACATTAATTTTACGACATAGCATAAATATATAAATAACGACCGAAAATGTTTTAAACCGAAAATATTAATACAATATCACATGTTTTATGGATTCTCTTTAGCTTTCACCTCTTTAATCATATGGTTGAATCAATCCTGATATCCCTGCACCTTTCCTTAATTTCAGGTATAATTTCACGTCGCAATTTCCGGTGACACTAACGAATCTCTCGTTCAAATTTCTTTTTTTTGCGGAAAAAATATATCATAATTGACGTTGGTATACGATTTTATAGTTAAAGTTTAATGTCGTTGCTGATCACGCCGTGATAACTACTCAGACCAGTTCCTCGTTCCTTTCTTTTTAAGCATCTTCTTGAAGAAAACGAAAGCTGATGCCCCATGCCTTCTGCATTAGCATCATCAGCTTATAATGGTGTTAATAAGCACGTCACGCGTGCTGCAAAACTGCTAAGTTCATCGCCGTTTATTGTAGCAAATTGCTCATGGAACTAAAAAAAATGTACATTTAATATCCAAATTCATAGATTAGAGTAATATATGGAGAGTACGTATGAATTTGGCTCCGAATATGGGTACGCCTCTAATTGAAATTAAAGCTGACCGTGATCACTCAGAGTGAAAGTTCTCGTACAACATCATTAATTATAATGAATCGACGCATAGCCATCAGATGCAGATCGGCAGTGGTGGTATATAAGATCGGCGTCAATTTTTTACATGGACCAGTTTTTACTTTCGGCCAGAGTTTATATAAATAAAATGTTACAGTGTAAATAAATTTCGCGCAAGATTACATTGTCGATGGCACGTTTCGATAACGCAAAGAACAATATATCGTTTTTAACAATAGTTTCAATTACCGCCGGGAATTGTGTCGAAAGTGCATCGGTTGTGCACGTATGACGCATCGTTAAAAAATAGGTGTTGATGATGATGCGTGCCGCTGAGATAAGGCAGCGAGTTCAGTGGGCAGAGCCGTTACTGAAGTAAATTCATGCATTTTATCAATTGAATCTGATGGACGAATGCCGTGCTAGACCTCCGGGAGGCAACTTCTCGCAGATTGGGTCGTGATTAAATCCAAAACAGGGATTCTCGTAGAGAGTTTGCAAACCTTCTGGTCTTGGCGGTAATTGCTGGTGGTTAATTGATTTCGCGGCTGCGACGTCGTCGTAGTAATAACACGGCAGAAATGCTAAATCGTTGTTTATGGGGTAGGCTTATTTTATCGGATCGATTGGATCCTTATACGATAATGGAAAATAATAGAATTTTCCAGATACAACTAGTAATAACGACGCTTTTAACCCTTTCAATGCGGCGGGTCTAAACACGATTCTGCATCTGAGTGCGGCGCCGTTTTGGACCTAATTATTTTTTTGGCGAGGTAAATTTGTATTCACCGTTTACCGCTATATTAGACCATTTTCCTATAAGAGATTTATGCAAACATGTTGATTAGGATATGTTCTTCCATCTCAACTAAAAAAATGAACTCGATTCGCTTTATTTTCGTAATAATAAATCGAACAAAATATAAATTGCTCAAACAGAGATTAAGTGAGAAAAAAATGGGAATGCGAATCAAAATCAGATATACGAAATGCAATTTTCCTATACTATTACATCCGTACACGTGTATGTGGAACATAATGTACGTGGAACACCCTTAACAACCCCTGAGCCGAGATACCTCACCGATACTACTGCGGAGATTTGAATGAGACACCACGCGCGATTTGAATCGTTACTGTTCATATTTACATATTACATGGTTCCTATAAATTTATTGTGATATGTTGCATATTTATTGATAGCTGTGTTTATTAGCTGATTTTTAGAACAAACACCATCACTTAACTCGGTCTAGTTTACATGTAACGACAAGTTAAAGTTTTAAAGAATCTCGCGCATGTACGACATGCGGCCGCACCCTGGACACGATTTGTATGCGCATATACGTCATGCGCCCCGCACTGAAAGGGTTAACGTAGTTTATCTCAATATGGAATTAATAAGATCACCGAATAAATCAATTTTTATTGAGTAACTTATATGGTGGTATTTTGAGCAACATTTTCCATTAGGCTTCTATCGTCCTGTCGCGATTTCGTCGACGCCCTCTCCGACACACGTTTCCAACTGGTCGATGTATCGATAAGAGTCGAGACGTTGAAAATTCAAACATCGATACCGCCATTATTCCAGCTCGCCGTCCCTTTGTGTTGTGGACATGGCCGTGACCGATCGGTGCAATTCGAACGGTCATCTTTAGTAATTGTGAACACGTATGTAGAAATGCCTGTGTGCGTTAATAATAATTGACGCCATTACGAAATCGTGGCGGAACTGGATACAGATAACATGAAATCTAATCGGTGCACTATATCAAGTTAAATGGCCGCCGCTTATCGAGGAGATTTACGGAAAAAATTATACGTATCTCATATGGAGTCGAATGAAGTGTAACGTTTTAACGTTGCCATTGTAGTAATCCGCGTCTTCATCACATTTATGAAGCTTCTGCTTGAAATTATGCATATTATTACATTATGTATGATACGGCCATTAAGCTAACGACGGATAATGTCTGCATATCATCTTTGAGAGCAGATTTACCGCAGATCGCTAAACTGACGACCTGTCCGCGGTTCGTTCGTCTATTTTTTGATCGGATATTTTAATGACATTTTATGTCGTAAATTTATTGAATCCATCAGTCACGACAATTTTGTAGTCATTTCGGTGTACTAGATTTCAATCGAACACTTGAATGGGACAAATTGTTGTCGCTTGTCATGCTTCTATTTGAAGTTTCGAAAAACGTTTTAAACTTCTTGTATTTATTTGTTTATTTCCATTTAATGACGAACATTCTGATCTCGTCGCAATCAATTCTGAACCCGCTATTTTTGAAACGTTTTTCAAATAAATAAAAAAATATTTATAACTATACACTTCTGTAATAACTTGGTCAACGAATCCAATTGTCATTTTTTATAGATCAAAACTCGTAGCGAAGTAGATTAACGCAAATAACAAAAATTGTGTTTTCATTATGTTAAACATATTTTGAGTTATACGAAGTTTGATTAAAAATATAATATTAAATATATTAAATGAAAAAAAATATATTTTACAATCATCGAAGCATTTCTGGTATTCAATTTTCAGTATCGCTCTTGGCTTCTTCTGAATGATGATAAAACGTCATTATTTTTTTATTTGTTTTCATCTTCGAGAAGAGGAAAAAGTCTTTGCAGTCTGACGAATACGAGAGGCATCATATCGTAACTAAAATATCACCGAACATACTCAAAATTGTAAACTTTTTTGACAACCAGCAATAAAGTTTAGCATTTACTATGGACACCAATGTTCACAACAACAGCAAAAATGTGACAAATAAACTTATACAATCCACGAAATTTTATAATTCTACCAAAAACCGTGTTAAAACAGTTTTATAGTTCATAGAAAAACTGACGATTGTTTCCCTCAATTAAAAAAAACTGTGTTATTTTAAAAGAGAACAATATTTTATACAAAATGTAATAATGAAAACCTAATTAATATATTACTTATAGATATGTATTTGAATTAAGAAAATTATAAATTAATTAAGAAACATCAAATAGGTTTGGATCTAATGAAGCTTTGTTATTATTGTTTTTATAAGTATTTTTAAATCTCTCATTATTGGGAAATTTGTTACCCACTTCAGTGTTTTACAAGTTGTTTATTCATTTCTTGATATCTAGCCATACAAATCTGCAGGCCCCGTCTGAATGTTAAAGCTCGTTCTAGGTTGGGATCATACGTGAGAAAATGTTGTTCCATACTCTTAGCAAATTTCAAGCCCTCATGAGTTAAAGCAGCTGTTGTTGATAAATTTCACCATTTTGTTTACTTTTTTTACTCATTGGCTGTGTCCTTTTGCGCCAATGAACGCTGGGACGTAACAACGCGCCAAATTCAAAATGCATATTTTTTTTTGAGTCGTGAAGCGATTACATATTATTATATTTTTTTTTTATATATAAAGATATTAATCCACTTTCCCTCATTTCTGAGGATCGTGACCATATGCATGATTCCCCTTATGGAGGACCATGGACATGGTTTTCATGGGAATATATAGTGCAGTGGTTTCCCGTTGCCTTCTGCACCGCAGTGGTTTTTTATACTGAAGAGCGCTGCTGCCCGCTTTCCAGCTTATATTTTTGACAATTATTTTTTTGTGAAATGAAGGTCATCATTAGAGACACGTATTTTAGCATCTATTTTTTTAAAAAAATAGCATTTAAAATGACAAATTTTAGCATCTATTTAGCGTTTATTTCTTAATTACGAATTTGAAGTTAAAAGGTTGAATACAATTTTTTAAACGATATACAATATATATTGATATAAAAGCATTTCAAATTAAATAGAAATACAGGAATACACCGATTAAAATGATATAATGATTAAAATTATTAAAGTTTATCATCGAGAATATTTCCTATTGATATTTATTAATGTTGTAAACAAAGGTAAGTT
Organism: Philopotamus ludificatus; assembly: GCA_022495035.1. Classification (NCBI taxonomy): domain Eukaryota; kingdom Metazoa; phylum Arthropoda; class Insecta; order Trichoptera; family Philopotamidae; genus Philopotamus; species Philopotamus ludificatus. The sequence continues at coordinate 3,437 of JAGXCT010035502.1, read as the reverse complement.
TCTTATTACCGATATCGTTTCATCAATTTGGAAATTACATCTACTTCCAGCTACATGCAGGTTGAACAGATGATTTAAAGTTTCATAAAACACATTCGTTTCATGTATATTTAAATGTGACTCGAGATTTAATAAACTTTTACGGGAAACCGACTTAAAAATATCTATTAATTCTAACCCTTAAAACTCGTAAGTCGACATATAGTCGACATCATGTTTTCTTCTCTCAACTCGAACGTCGACAATACGTCGACATAATTTGTCTATCTTGGGCTGTCATTCTGCAAGCATTTTGTCCATAAGTGTGAGTGAGATAGCATTATATTGTAGGCAGCCATTACCTTATATGAACACTACTAGAGAGATTCAATGATTCATAACAATCGATTTAAAGCGTACAATTGTTTTAACAAATTATGTGAAACTTTAAATAATATTTGAATAATGCTGATTGTACTAGATAAAAAATCATTTGTTTAATACAGATATCGATCAGAAAGATATTAAAAAATATAATAAAAAAATCGAAATTATATTTTTTACATTGTTTTTAGAAATAAATATCTACAATGATTTGAACAAGAACTGGTGTGGGGCAGGGGAAGCCATATGAATAGGTCTCGGAATTTTGCAATTATGCCGGAACTCATTTGGAGGCTTTGGAAACTGTGGTTTGACAGAATGGCATTTGTGGTGTGTTTATTATAGGTTGGACTACTATGAGAATATACAAAATATGTTGGTCTCAACAATTTAATCTAAAAGATTGCCATTTTTTCAAATATTTTTTTTAGAGCTTAGGGATAAGATTTTTTCCAAATTTTCTGGATGCTCCATCTAAATAAAAATATGCACGATCAAACCCCTAGAACCAGAGATTCCAAAGTTAAGTTTTATAACTTATGTTGAGTTCAAGAGTTAGAAGATTATTATGTGCCGAGAGATATAAATTATGGGAGAGTCCGTCGTAAAGTTTAGGGGGGAAAATAAGTTTCATCACATTTAATAAGAACAAACCACCACAAAATGGGGGGGTATCAGAATATATGTGTTAGCTGATGCAACTAATGGTTTTATATATCCATTTTACCGTACTATGGCAGCATTACAACCGAACATCTTGTACGACCTGATCTTTTAGGAATGACGTGTTATTTCACAGCCACAATAAAGAAATAGAAATTTTTTAACGGGTATCATTAAAATACCTAAATTTACCTACGCAAATAGAGTAATAGCTTGTAGGTCTAACTAAATAATGATATTATCGTGGCAGGATAAAAGAATTGTAAGAAGTATTACTACTTTCTACATCAGAAAGTCAGTAGTGTCTCGGAAATTTTTTATGACGGAACAACGGTAGAAATTTCGAAACCAAATGCTTGGTATTAAAATATACAGAAAACATGCAGTCGATCGAGCAGATCCAGCTCGCATCCTATTATTATTTTTTTTACGAAAATCTTTAAAAATGAATTATGTAAAACTGTTTTGGGGTTTGGAAAAATGTTTAATTACTTCATACTACTTCCGTTATAGGAGCCAAAGCAAATTTAAAATAATAAAAGAAATCCAATGAAGCACTCAAAATTAGTTTTGCAAATTATCGGAGATTTTAGAAAAGGTTCTTCAACTCATGGAGATAGAAACATCAATTTGAGAAGACGTCCTAAATAAAAAAACCCTCATTTCATTTTTTTAATAAGGGTAAAACGCGGAACTAAACAAGACTGTTTGGCTTTTCAAAAAGAAATGTGAAAGGTGCAGAAGACACAACAGTTTTGTTGGCAGTACGTGTACTAGAAAGCCAAGTCTTCATCCAGAAAATTGTTTTAAAAGATATCATACCATGAAAAATTATAAATTGTAGTTTAATCAGAACAGTTATTTTTCAGTATATGTAAGTTCATTTTCTTCCGCCATATATTTACTTAAGTTGTATATATATAGAATTTCCACAAAATATAATGTAATGTTAAAGGTTATAATTTATATAAAATATTGTCAAAATTACATTTATTTATTTTGTCAATAAATTAAAATAATATATTTAAGTTATTTTGTATTATTAAAATAATAAATTCATACTTTTGTTGTTTGGCCGTTAATTTCCAAATCCACGTTTAAACGTTTTTTTTTTGTGTGTTCAGCCCTGACATTCCACAAAGTAAGGTGGATCTGTTACGCTGTCTTTAAGCACGCACGCTAATGGCGGCAACTCAAAAATGTATTGTTTTCAATTGTAATTTTTCCAATATATCTGACATCTAATTTATTTGCATATTTTTTATGAAGGTCGTAAGTAATAATTCAAGTTATACTGTTATTATAAAAAGATAGTGTCTATAGAGTGATATCTAATACGTTTCCGAAGGACATCTTGTATTACGTATAAAATTTCAACAGTTATTATTAGAACATCCTAAAAAGAATTTACATGACAGCTAGTTACTTACTAAAAATGATATATTTAAAGTAAAATTTAAGATATTCTTTATAATTATTTACATTGGTTTTGGAAAATATTGAAAGAAAATGTGTTTATTCTTAAATCAATTTTCAGGTTATATTTTGAAGAAATCTTGAAATAAAATGCGAGCTGGCGCTACCCCATTGGAAAAAAATACGAGTTTAGAGACCTAATTTGGTGTGTTTCGTCATGACAAAGAAGTAGCTACAGGTCTCCATAGGCAAAATGCCATAATAATATAACCGAGAGATCGATATGGACAATTTCATATCTGTTACTTAATTTTCAAAATTTCGCAATTATATCGCATTTATCGCTTTTATCGCTTCTATGTCGCATTTATCGCAAAATGCGATAATCGCGTATCTCTAATCATCAGCCTTCATCCCACCCCTCTGTTGACCAGCGTCACTCAGAAGTATTCAGAATGGTCACCCATCTGAATACTATCTGCGCTTATTGGCAATAACTTTAACAATCATAATTTGATTGTAATTACCTCTAAGCTATGACGGGTATTTGCATTTGCACGGGTACGGCAAAATGCATATATAAATTTATATATATAATAAATTTTCTGGCAACCGTGTTAGGATGAATCATTCTTATGAAAATATAGAAATTGTTATTTTTAGTGGACCGTGTAAAAAAATTAGTCAACTTTAATTTTAGTATTTACATTTCTATAAATTAAATTCTTCTAGTTTAGTTTTATATTCAAAAATGTTCCATATTGTTTTTGTAAAATTTGTAAACTACTACAACAATTTATTTACAAAATTAACCCATTTTTATTTATTCGACACTCGTGATCAGTGTGTGTATCTCCATAAAATATATGTTTAACCTATTTCTGTAGGAATAATTAGTATTAATATATTTTTTTAATATTAACCCTTTCAATGCGGCGGCTTTTTTGGCGAGGTAAATTTGTATTCACCGTTTACCGCTATATTAGACCATTTTC
>JAGXCT010035501.1:29787-47250 GCA_022495035.1 Philopotamus ludificatus | reverse complement strand
GTTAAAACTAGTTCATGTATAATTTATATATTTTATGAATATTGGTAAATACTAGATTGAGTCACAAATCTTTAGATAATCCACAGTAGAATAGACTATATTTAATACCTGTAAATATGAAAATAATATATTAGAATGCAATATAATACATTAATAAAAATATTGATTATCATCATCATAGACGCAACAGCCCTATTGTAGAGCCCTGGCTTCATCCATCATCCTTCTCTATTTTATCCGGTCTGCCGCCACGTCGCTTCATCTTCCGGTAAGTTTCAATGATGCAGTGTCTCTCTCTGCACAGTCCAATCACCTCAGCCTTAGTCTTCTTTTCCTCCGGGAAGAGGAAGGATTGTTAATCATAAGCCTTTTCGGCGGCTGACTATCTCGCATCCTTAACATGTGACCGGCCCACCGGAATCTGGCTACTCTGACGACAGCTGTGACCGGTATATCCTTGTATAGTCGGTATAGCTTCTTGTTGCTTCGGATATGCCATTCCCCGTCATCGCATTCGGCTCCAAATATTCATCTCAGAATCCTCCTCTTTAGGATATCCAGTTGTCGCTCATCTTGTTTTGTCAAAGCTTGACATTCAGATCCGTATGTTAGGACGGGCCTGATTAGTGTAATGTAGATCTTGACTTTAGTCTTCTTTAAGAGATATTTCGATCGTAGATGCTTTTGAAGTCTAATGTAAGGTATGTAAAATATTTATTTTTATTTTTTAAGGGATAATTTATTTTTTCTACTTATAAATTGGCAAAGAATCGCTTTATTATATAATGCTAATTAACTTTTGATTTTACCAAGTGAAATGAATATCGAATATTACCTTGAGCTATTTCACTTGATTTTTCCACGGCATGGCTTATTCAATTTAGAAAAATTTTTATGAGGTTTGAAAAGAAAATGGCTTTAGTTTTACAGGATTTATTTTAATTTATCATCAAGAGCTTTTACTCTACGTTTATTGATAGGAATAGGTATAACAATTATTTAAACCTGATTTTCTATTTACGCGTTAGTGACTCATATTTCTCACTATGAAAACCTAAAAGGTTTTTTATTATTAAAAAGATTTTATATGCTATGGAAAAAAATCATTAGTTTATGTGCGTCTTCTAAAAATCACTTATTGAGTATTTGTAATAACCGCATCAGATCATAAAGATTACCAAAAAACAGATAGATAAGTTGTCTTCTAAAAACACAACGAATTTATAAAAAAAAAAAAAATCATTACAATCGCGGAAATAACAGTCATAGAAGTTGCTTATTTGGGAAGTCATATTTTGTAGATAAAACTTTATATTACCTAGATCCTTCGAATTTGAAAGCACGTTCAAAATTTGGATCAATATTCACAGAATAATTCCCGGCCAGCTGTAGAGCTTTACCGGAGTTTTTATGTGACTAAAGAATATATATTAAAATCAGTGAGACATTGACTTTTATTATTAAACAGATCCTCTATGTCGGCGATACATTCACATCATACTTGTCATATAGAGCCTGGGTTAATAAAATTCATAAGATTTTTGCCTGTTTTTTTTATTATAATTTATAAAATACATAGATCTATTATCTAATCTAATAAGGATATCTAAACTCGATATGTTTTTATTTATAATTTATTGAATGTTTTTGTCTTCAATTAAACAAAAATCGGAGGATGTGAGAAACTGATTTATTTTCTTGAAAAATATTTTGCAAAGAATTTTTGCACATAATGCGTCAAAAATGTGATTACTTAGCGTTGTTTGTTCTCCGTTTGTTTGCAGTGGAAACTGGGACGTCTGAGATTTAGTTACAATCGATTTACCATTCATCACCACATCTCGCCAAATCCCAAACAAAGGCACAGACTCATGCTAGTTTCGCAATCTTATCAATTTATCAAGTGCGCACCATAAATATAATAGAACCCATTCTCATAAATAAAAATAACGAGATTCCTCCCCTTGTTTTGTAATATTTCACATACAACTTTATCGGTCCGCCATCCATACAATGCAGCCCCCCTTACAACTTTATTGGATGCGTACACTTCTGATGTAACGGTTTTTTTTCATAGAAATTTATTTATTTTCCTTGGGCTTTCTTTTTTATATATATATTTCAACACCCCCGTAGCCGAGACAGAGGGAAAGTTATGAAAATACAAAGTTCTCAACGTTTTCACTTAATGGATAAATAATGTAATTAACGGCACGGACAAAAATGGACGAAACATTTTCTGTAAAATTAAAAACTTCCAAGTCATAATATATTATATTAATTAAACAAAAGTGTAATGGATTAGTAATTAAATATTTATCCAGAATTAAAATTGAAAAAATAATTTTTCATTCAAGTGAAGGGTTGTATCGGTCGTTTCATCACAAATTGAGCAATTATTTTTTGAAATATATTTTACGTGCAATTTTGCCGCCTCATTTTTTCGACGCAAAGCTAATCGAGCGCGTATAATCGAGACCGCGGTCAACAAGCCGCGTTAAACTGCTGCGCACTCGTTTTTATTCGTCTGCCGCTTTTTTACGAGTATCGGCCACTTTTCTACATAGTTTCTGCGACATTCCATTTTATTGAAACGATTATGGCTGTGTCGCCCTCGGCTACATAGTCGGCCATTTCAATAATTGTGGAAAACTTTATAATGTAATCACAATAAATCGCCATGGTTTATTACGAAAACGCATTTATTTTATGACCGACCGTGTACACTAGGCAGGGAATTTGCATGGCAGATTTATAACGACAACTATGTATGTGTGTACGAAATAATGTGTCGTTTAAGTAATGGGTTTACGATGATGATGTACAGGATGACTCAGATTACAGAGACTGTCTAGTTCGGTACTTACAAACTATTGGAGCACGGATTCTCAGGTGCAGTGGATAAATACTAATAATAAATCTTTCCTCGTTATAGATGTATTGTTTCAGCTGTCTGAAAAGTAGCAGCGAGTCTACAGCTCTATTTAATCTGATAAAATGTTTTCATCGCTTCTCCTCTTCTCGCCATAAAATATTTAACAGAAAATATTCGATTATTTTCCAAAGTTTAATGGTCACAATTTTTGTATTTTGCTCACACTTTTGCGCACACTTATCTCTAAAGTATATGAACATTGATAGGGAGAGACTTTTCACATATTTTCATGTGCGTGATTTGTTAAAAAAAATGGAAAAGAAATTTGAAGCCGAATATTACACCGTTATGATGACATTTTTCCGAATGATGAAAAAAAGCATTTTGTCAGCTTAAAGGTGTTTATTATATCCAATTAGGTCTTAATTAAACGAGAAAAAACTTATATTTGATTTTTCTCGAATAACTTTTTAACATAAATCCTACATATCACAAACCATTTGTATTTGTCTAAAGAATTAATATTATAAATAATTGTTCGTAATTGCAAAAAAGAAAAACAGCAATATACCCTTCTGTAGCTACGGGCGCGATATTTTTTCTCGCTCGCATTTGGTACGATATGCCGAATGCGAGTGATACGTTTTGCAGTCAGCGGTGAGATATCATCGAGAGCTTTGTTATTTACGGGTCATATTAATTAGTTAAAAAATGAATAAATATTTTTATTCTTTGATTAAGCTATTTTTTTTAAATGTAAGATATTGATAAAGAATTTATCAAGAATGCACCTGCATAGGACTATTTTCAGAAGCTAAGGATAAAGTAGCTTCTTTCCCAGGTAAAGCTTGTCTCCTCTTTGACGATTCTTGAAATATGGGTGTTATTTCAGATTATTTATACTGCTATCTTAAAATATTATAAAATATTGACTATTTATTGAATTTGCCTGATATTTAAACTAAGGAGTTAAACTCATCCTTTCGGACTATTAAAATACATGGTCGAAGGTATTTATGTGGTTGTGAATTTTATAAGCAATAGAGATTTCGAAAGATCTTTGATCTCCATTTTGACGGTTAGAAACAGCACTTTAATTAATTTATTTATTTTGACTGCGATAGATGGATGGTATAACAGAAAGATTCCAAAGCGCCATTCACTCATATAAATATTCTAAAGATGCAAGGGGAATAAGTCTCTCATACTAATATTCCACCCGGTGTCACAGACACCGGTTCATTTTTAATATTACTTTACTTGGATTGAAATTTATATTATTTGTTTTATAATTATTTATTTAACAAAAGATGTATGGCATTAAATCAATCGAAATAATATGCATTTAACCTACAAGCCATAACACAAAGATTTGTACCAAATAAAATAAATATCAAAGACTAACAGAATCTCTGACTATCTAATAAGAGCAAAAAATCTTTTGTCCTATCATAGTGAGTGGATACAAGCTTACCTCCACCGAAAGATATTTAAAACTTGAAATATTAGTTAGAAGCATTCTCCAGAACCACACATCATAATCTTCATTTATTTACCATCTCGACGATCCAAATCTTTATTTCATATAAATCATGTATATTCATTCCAGTTCTATTTTAACCATGAAAGTTTTTTTATACAATTACAGTTAGTTTTAAATTTATATTCTTTCTTATTTATAAATCAAATTTGTAAATCTCGTTTAGCAGAATGTCTAAAAACTCTCTAGGGCCTCGTACGTAAATGCGATATTACACCTGGAATACTCATGCCTATTTACGTCATTATATGTATGTTATGTTTAGTTACATTTGCTTATTCTTAGATTGCTTTAATGTATCATGTTTTCTCAATTCCGTAAATGTTCTTTTTAACTTATTTGAAATAATTTGTACGCTTTAAATCATAGTAGAATAAATTATTAGTAGAATTATTTTTTGGCAAACATAAAAAAACGCAATAGGAATAAATATTTAAGTTTCTGATCTATATTAGATTGAATTTAATCAACTAAATTTAATCTAGACATATGATTTTATTAAATAAGTTGTTATCATATGCATATAACATGTGTTTTTCTCCATTTTCTATAATTTTTGATGATCAGAATCGACCTTTTATCGTGTATGAATCATTTTATAATAAAATATTATTATATATACTTAAAATGCTGTATACGTACGTTGTTAAAAAAAACGTTGCCGATTAAGTGTAGTCAACTGTACATCATCCGTTGCCATTGTGTTAAATCTACCGTTAAAGTGAAAATACGGCAATGCTATTTGAATAAAAAAACATTTGCAAAAAAATAGCACTCGTTCTATATTATTATTAAGCGAAATTATCTTCTACATTTATTATAAGCCATTAGAATGCGGCACAAAAGGGAGAAAACTCCAACGGTTTGAGATAATTATCTCGTCATTTACTTACACTAATCGGAACATCGCTAAGAAACTCGCATAATGTAGAACGGGTGGATGGAAAGGGGGGGCTGCTCAAGATTATCTACGAAATTATTATATTTTTCGTGCCATAATAAATTCGCGTGGAAAATATCACGGTATGATGTTGCAGGAGCAGCTTGAGCTTTTCGCCTCTGAAAAAATGTACCGAGCTTTCGCGCTCGCGCGCTCTATAATCTTCAGCTGACGTCTGAATATACGACTGCAATATATGCACGTGAAAGTGCATCTTTTAGAGCAACCCTGCCGTACATTACCTCGTAAACTATGTATGCTATGTTTTTAAATTTATAATTTTAGCTTTAAATTTTAGCACTGATGCATGGAGAAAAGTGCAAACGAAAAATATGCTTTGAGATTAAAAAACGCTGTAATAAATACGTTTTAAAAGCTCACTGATGACTTAATAATTAAAATTATAAATACAGATATTTTTCTCATATAATTTATTATTTTGCATATTATAATATGATAAATTAAAATGTATATATAACAATGATAGCGTAAAATGTATTCTTTGATGAAAAAAAATAATTGTCGCTAATTATTTGCATATAGAAAGCAACAAAATAAATTATGACACTCGCTCAAAATAATAGGACAGTAAAATATAAGTCCCCTTATTTAATTACTATGACCGAGCAGGGGGTCGCGTGCCGCCTGTAGAGCATCGGAAGTATCATTCTTCATTCCAAGACTTAATTAATCAACTCTGCTTTTTCTTTTTACACCCAAAAATCATATTTTTTTTATTTTTCCATTTGCCCGCCAAATTGTCCCGACATATTTTCCGAATTGCCGAAATTCGCGATGTACTCTTTGCCAAGCACCTTCGAAAGTGCTTCAACATTTTTAATATCTGCCTACCGCTTCAAATTGCCCATCGAAACCGTCCTTGACTAATAAATTTAATATTTAATAAATAAAAAAGACATTAAATTGAAAAGTAATTAGGCCGCACGTAGCTAATGTTGAATTGATGAGTTTATCAATTATGTAACCGTGTGTGCCAACCTGAGACCTGTAATTTGGATTATGAGTTTTTATGTAATCGATATGATTACACGGCATATAATTTACAGCAGCTATTACACGATTACTACGTAAAATTTATTATACACAATATTTTAAATTTAAATTTTTCACATATTCTTCTTGAATGTTACGCTGTATCTAAGCCGTGATGCAATTTCTTCATAACTAAACATTCTCGCAATCTGCAACAAGATACTTGCATTTGAGTACCACTTTCTTTATATTTATGTATACTCAAGCAGAAAATTAGGTTACGGTAAATATTTTTAGGTATAAATACGTATTATGCGCCAATAAATTAACAAAACAAATTATTAAATATTATATAGAGTAAGTCTTTAAATTACGCAACTTATTTTTATTTAAATTTAGCTGTGCATTGTTTCTCTGGACAATCGTATCGAGCTCGTTATTTTTCTATTGTGTTTATTATTAGTATACAAATAAATTATGTCGAGCGAACGGAAATGTGATGCTGGTTACATAAATACAAGACATGCAGCAACAAAAAATTACAATAAGCCTTATGCTTATACGGATTCAAATATTTTTAAAGGATTTAAAGTTTAAAAATGTGCTGATAAGCACCATTAACTGCAAGTTTAAAAAGTTAAAAGGACGTTCCAGACTAAACAACATCAAAGTGAAAGATTAAGCCACCAATGTAGACACAAAGAGAGCTAGAAATCTTAATAAGAGTCTACGAGAAATAATAAATGATGAGGATTACCCGCCACAACAAATTTTTAATGTAAATAAAACTTGTTTATATTAAAAAATAATGCCAGATCGGCCATACATTCACAACAACAAGAAATCTCTTTTATGGAAATGCTGTTGGAGATTTAAAAATCCGTCCACTTCTAATATATCTCATCTAAATATTTTTAAAATATCACAACCTGTCAGCTGGAATTCTATCTGAACATTATAAATGGCTCAAGTAATTTATCATTAATAATCTTGTGACTATAACGATAATATTTAAAAAAATATTGCTTTTTTTCGAGTACAATCTCTAAATTGGAAAATCGTTAAACTAATTTTGAGAAGAGTATAACATTTATAAAGATAATTAAAATATGGCTGACACATAATGACTAAGTTGCAATTTTAATATCTATATCCTTCGATTGATTGAGCATAGTAGTACGTACACAAGGAGAAGAAATTATCGTAGTTATTAGAGATCCTGTCGAAATGACCAACTAACTAATTTGAAATATAGTTGGATATGATTTCGTGAATTTAATTGACAGCCATTCAACCGAAATGAATGAGCAACGACGTAATGATAGAACTTAAGAGCGAGGTAATACATATTTTATCAGAAAAGGAATTAAATAAACCACTTGAGAAATTTCAAACTACGAAGATGAGTAATTATTTTAATATGATTCGGAAAGGCTTAGCCGGCCGCGAGGGGTAAAATCCTGATCCTAAACGATTTATAAAAGTTTCGAATGTAGTGATATTACTTACTGCTTGAAAAAAATGGCTACAAGACAAATAAAAGTGAGCCAAATCCAATTATAAGATGCAAATGAATCAAAAAGAAATATTTTCAGATGTGTTTTTCCTAGAGAGTTTATAAAGGACATGTGATTTACTTGTATTATTTATAGAACTCCGAAGTTATTCAGGTACAATTAGGTAAGATTATTGTTTTTTTACAGCTACACTTCAGATTCTATAAAATCAAATTTATCATCTGTGTATTGTACGCTTTCGTGGCTTTGATTCGTACTTATATTTCAGAAATTGTAGGGCAAGAGTTTTACAATGTATTTATTTAGAGTTTTATAAATAATTTTGCAATACAATAATTATCTGCCTTATATAAAACTTGAAATTGATTTTATCACCTTTCTGAGAATTGATTATTGTATTTCTATATATATACTGAAATATTCTGTTTCATCTGAGGTAGCAACTATTTTTAATTCAGAGATCAATAAAATAACATGTTTATAAATATTTCTTCAACTTTCCTTAATTTATTTAACACAGAATTTTTTAATGTCATTTTTAAGTTATTAGTTTTATTTATCTTAAGCATAGAATATGATACTAGACGTGAAACACATCACTCGTGGATTAAAGTTATGCCTTCTGCGGACCATCGTGGACAGAAAAGTAGAAAGAAAAGAAGAGGTCTAGAATTGTTCTAGACAGACTAAAAAAAATCTGTAGATATGGCACATGAAGAAGATGAAGCAAACCGTTCTTTGATGTGGTATTTTTGTTTCTTAAAGCTCAGAAGGCGACCCACATTTTTATCTATCCACCACGCTCGATCGATTTTGCCTTAGCGGTCGGTAGCATAATAAAAAACCGTTATTTTTATGCCTTAACTTAATTTAATTTATAAACTCGCATTGCTGAAACCGAAAACATCAAAAACACCGTAGCTCGCGTGATAAATGGCCGTAAAAAGTTTTCAGCACACAGATATAATTGACACGGGCCGGTTGACATGCGGGAACGCGTGCCGCGGGAGTAGCGCCGCTGATACGGCGCCGCGTAAAGGGATCCGGTGCCCAATTAAGGGACACACACACCACGCTTTTTTTGACCGTGGCCCATCGGAAGGCTTTTAATTAAACTTATTAAAAGTGGGCGCCCCCGGGCCATTATTACATGCGGCGCGGCCCCTAATGGCACACGGGCGTCCCAGCCCGGTAAGACGTCTCGTGTAACGCCAGATATTAACATTAAAAATGGGTGTTTGCATTATCATTTTTAACGTTTTCCGCTAAGTATCGCATTACAAAAAATAAAGGTAGGGCTGGAATATGTGAAAAGCCAGAAGCACTTCATTTTGCAGCTATCATTACTGTGAAAAGACAAACTTTAACTAATTAGCTTGATATCTCCCAATTTTCAAATGTTATTTAAATACGTAATTTATTTTATTATATTTTTCCATCAGTGCTGTTCTAATGTTAATAAACTGTAGTACACTTGTGTTTACTTGTTTTTTCACATTTTCTATAGGGCGAGCTTTTGTGAAACGTCGTTCTTTATAAAAACAATTTTTAGGCGTTGAATTTTGAATATTTATATAGTAGGCTTGTGTGTAAAATTCCAAGGTTATTTATTAGTCATTGGGTCAGTTGGATATTTACGATATGACATCAGTAAGAATGTGTTCATTAAAAATAATACTAAGTATCCTACCGATAAGAAAATGTTTAATAAATACCAAACGTGATAATAGATACAGTAGATCGAAGCGCATAGTATCGGCTGACGAAAAAACAAAAGATTATAACAGCATAATAAATAAATAAATTCATTTTGCACAAATATATTAGACATTAAACATTTGTCGACAAAAGTTAACAACTTTCAAACACACTCCTTGTAAAAGTGCCATAAAATATTTCGAATAAATGGTTTTATATATACTAGCCGCATTTGCCCCGAATCTCTTTAAAGTCTGATTTTTTTATTTGAAAAAACTATCATGAATCTAACAATAAAAAAAATATTTGACAAAACAAAACGTTGTAAAAGTTACAGCCGATCAAACGCGTAGTGTGGATTAGCGTGTAATATGCGTGCCCCGGATTTACACAAAAACGCTTTTGACTTGGAATCCACGACCCCCGTAGGTAATAAGTTAAGATTAGTAGCCATATTAGATTCTTTATTTAGAGCTGTCGAAAATAATTTAAGTGTGTTGGTCAGTGATAAAACTTTTGGGCTTCGATGCAAAGGTAGCCTAAGCCCCCCTTCAATTTTAAGAGGTAAAAAAAGCTTTGACCTATAGAATTTATTTTGTTAACCCTAATAATTGTAATAAGCTAAATGTTCTTTTCCACACTAGCGAAAGTATGAGATAAGAATCCGCGCAACGGAATTTTTTTGATGTTTGATTGAATACCGATAATTTATTTTATGAAAATTTTTTTGTTTGACTGAAACGTATTTTCTCAGTTATCTGTGAGCTGATACATCCGTCTAAAACAAAAAAGTCGATTTACAATTTTCCCCGAATAAAATCAGTGGTTTAGGTCAATAGTCGGCAAACTTATTAGCCAAAGAGCTAAATATGTACATTACAATGATTAAAAAAAAAATGAGAGCCAAATCTGTTTATTAATTTAGAAAATCTTTATTATAATTTAACACTTTATTAAATTACGGGTACACAGAATAAAACTCGATTTGGTACTTAATAAAATTTTTATTCTCTGATAAAAAATATTATAGAATGAATCCATAAATTTAAATCATGACAATGACTGACAAACACTTAATGCGAACAATGTCCTTGCATCTCCTCGGAAAGTTTTAGTATGTCAGGTTTGTATGTTGTTATTCTTAATTTTCGGTACGATTCCAGATTTTCGTCAATAAATCGACTTTTCAGTTTATTCTTGATAAAGTTCATGCTTGAAAACGATTGTTCGTATGAATATGTAGAACCGATAAGGGAAAGAACAACAAACGAGAGTTTTGTCAACAGATCATAGGATTCAAGAATATTATTCCAGGCGTTGAAGATGATCATGTCTTCCTTCTCCAGGTCTTTCAAAGCAGACCACTTGTGTTGTGAACTAAACTTACATTTGTTTTTCTCCAATATTTCCAAATCAACAACAAGACGTTCAAATTTAGAGCCCCATATTTTTTTTTGTTTTTTAAATCCAGTAATTGTGTTTCAAAGTTATCTATGTCAATGCCAAAAGGATGTCAATTCAAATCTGTTATCGTAGCTTTAATATGGTGTTTAATGAAAGCTATGGTCGCTCTGCTGTTTTTATATTCTGAAACCTGCTAAGAAATGCTTCCCTCATATTTAAAATGGTTGTTTTGAAATATTGTTTGTCAATAGATGAATTATTTTCTTGGCGATGCTTCAGCAGACTCGGAAAGTGAAAGCCTTTCAAAATCTTGAGCAAAAGGAGATACTTTGTTCGAATGAAAAGACTTCTTTTAAATCGAAAAAAATGTGTTTCCTTTCCCTTGTAGTTTATGATTAAGCCGATTTAGATAAGATGTAACGTCACCATGAAATAAAAATTTTGGATTCAATGATCGTCTGTTAGTTTTGGATAGTGAACACCCAAGAAGAAGAAATGCTTTGATTTCTGGTAATAGGGATTCGGAACGTTTTAAAACGTTCTCTCTTGATAAGTCCGCAATTGACACCTGACCGATATCATCGGCGCCCTTGCCCGTGGATAATTGTGCCAGAGCCGCACTTAGGAGGCCAAAGAGTCGCATACGGTTCCGTAGCCGCACTTTGCCGACCACTGGTTTAGGTCAATGGCTTTAACTTATTAGTTTGTATTGTATCTTCTCTCTCTTCTTTTTATTAGCGAATGGTTGGCGAAGTAAAGGACATTTTGAAAGAAAAATCATTATGATAATTCTTTAATATAAATAGCATTCATATTTTTCGGGTATGTCCCCTACGACCTTTTCTTATCCCTAAATAATACATTAGTCAAAAAATTGTTTTAAATATAAAATAAGGTATTGTATTCTAATTTTACTATATAATTCACAAAATAATTTAATATATTATCAAACAATACAAAACAACACCAGCTAAATGATGTTGAATAAAGTTTAACGGTTTCGTGTATTTTTTTCAATTGTATCATTCATTATTTATGCAATCAATAATGAATGAATGGAATTTCCCGATTGTTTCACATAACTTTGTTTGCTCTCGTTGTGTATTGATATTAAAAAATAGGTTCAGAATTGAAACATTACGTTTTTTTTCGAAAGCGTGAGAATCAAGATCTGGGTCAAAACGTGAATAAACACTTTTTCGTTTCTAATTTAGGGATCAACGAAGGCAAAGCACGCCGTAAAATATTTTTCTATGAAAGTTGGCCCGTACATAAAATACACAAGTGACGATGCCTAAGCCCTAAACCCTTATATAAAGGCAAACAAATAATTTAGCATTGTTTGCACAGAGACCTTATCAAAAGCGTATATTGCCTTGCATCGTAAACTGTTCATGCGTTTATGACGACATCATATTATATTATAATGTACAGTGTAAATTGATAATAAATGCAATTTTGTGAATATTTTTATAATTCACTCGTAGATCTGTGGTATATTGAAAACGATCACATTTCGAAGTCAGTATAGCAGATTTTTTCAATATATTTTTATACAAGACGGTGCTTTCTATTCTAAAGAATTTTCTAACCAAATAGAGCAGGTGGCGTAATATAATTTTTTTCACGAGAATTGGCACCGTTTTGACAAGAAAATTCATATGGCCTCTAGCCGGTTGACAATGTGCCAATCCACTTTGGGCGATTTATTCAATTTCGCTTTGGCTCCCACCTGTCGATCAGTCTCATTTCGATATCGATTGCCTCGAATTGACAGTAGGCGAATGAATATGCCGAGGCGTTGCGTACTATGACAGAATGTCGCATTGATGACCATTTATCACACAACTCGAGCATCGCGGACGTCTTCGTGCTCTTATCAAAACAGGAAACGAGGCTCATAACTCAAGACCCGTGGAGTGTCTGTTAGAATTATTACATCGTGTTTAAGGGTGGAAAAGCACGTGACAAAGCTCTCCTAGGCCTTGGATTATCCGGTTCGTAGATTTTGTTCGTCTATGATGAAAATAATATTTTCTATTCATCTCTCTATACGGTAGTAATATAAAGAAAAAACGATTCAGACGTCGTCATATGAGAATTTTCCGCTATATTTTTTTTGGAAAGTATTATAAGCCAAACGTTACAAGTTTTCTTTAACTGCAATAAACGTAAAAAATATTTTCACCTATTTTATGTGTAAAATTATTTTATTACAATAATTCTAGTTTCTGTCAACTATTTTTCGCAGAGTTTAAAAATAAATGTGAAAAGGATAATATAAAATATGATAAAATATTCTATAACTGTTATTTTAGAACACTGCCGTATACGTATACGTAAAACATAAACGTAGAATTTCCCCTATGCTTTTGCATGTATGAAAATCTGTAATCAAATGCTTTAATTATTTTCGTGATTTTATTGGCATATCTTTAAAAATTTCTTATTTTACTATTATAGTAATTTAATAGTTAAAAGTCATTAAATTTCATAAAGTTTATATTTTGATATATAAAATTTATATATTCTGTAATTATTTTATTAATTTGATTTTATGATTTGAAGCTATGATTAAAAAAAAATCGAATTTCCATCCTTAATTTCTACAATCTTAATGAGCATTCAACAAGATTTTTGATATAAAATAGAGCTATTTGAATTTGATTTCGTAAAGATAGTTTTGAAACTGGCCATGCCTAATTCTTCTTATTTAATCTTATCCGTTTTTTATGTTTACAATAACTACATGCAATATGTATAGAAATTTAAAAACCTCAACAGGACTAAATAAAAATATAAATTGGGCTAAAAGTAACCCTCGGGCCACCATTTAAACATAGATGCTTCAGCCTGTCCTATTGAAACTCTCATCAGCTTCCGTCTCGTTCTTTGCTGTAGCAGTTCCTTCCGTTCTTTCAACAAATTGAATATTTTTTTAAAAAAAAAAATATTGTTATTTTAATAATGTTGATTTCTTTTTAATGTTACGAAGAATTTTAAATTTTCCGCAATTTTTTTATAAATAATAATAGTAAACTTTTAGACTTTAAACTTTTTGCTATTGTAGATTTATGTTAAAATTTACAAATTTAGGGCCCTTATTTTTTTTTTTTATAAATAAAATGCACCGGGGGCCTTAATTGTAAATCTCTCATTTCACAGATTATTAAAAATATTTCTATTCGTTACTTCAACGAAAGACACCCTTTTGTTACAGTTGAACGTACATTCCATGCATGATTGGACAATATTAAATCGCCTTCCATTAAGTATTGGAAAATGTCACACTAATGACATATCTATCAAAGAACTCAATCAACTGTAATTACAGACTTGGAAACGTAACTCTTTTGGGTATGTAACTCTCAAGAAAAGAAGTTCAATTTACTTGGAAAATCTCTTCTTCTAGCTGTTGGTTGGCTCATAACTCTTCTATACTGTGCGAGTTGCCCTTATGGGCGTCACCTCACTATCATCGAGCTCGTTCGGGTGTACTTTTTTTTCTGCCAAATGTGAAGACAGCTGCTCTCGGAAACTCTCCGGTAACCAGTGCTATCACTATGCTCAACTACGTGGCAATCGATGTAGATATATTTGATGTTAAATATCGCCATTTCGTTAATCTTTTATATGCGATTTAATAATTTTATATAACTGATTAATTAATGACAGTATTTTATCATTTTTTTTATTATCTTTGAATACTTAACCATACAATATTTTCTTTTAAATTTTTTGTTTGTTATTTTATATTTCTCGTTAAAAACCCATCATAGCGTGAAGGTAACTACAATCACGTTAACCGCTACTGAGCGCAGATAGTCCTCGGATGGGTGACCATTCCGAAGAATTATATTGACGCTAGTCAACAGAAGGGTGGGGTGAAGACTGACGACCTTAACTTCACAAAAAAAAATTCCGGAAAACAGGTAGCATCGCTTTTCAGTATAAATAATTACTGCGGTGCAACGGAAACAGGAAACCATTGCACTAAATATATTTCTACGAAAACCATGTTCAACGTCCTTTAATAAAGGAATCATGCACATGGTCCCGTTCCTCATAAATTAGGAAATGTAGATTAATAGTTTATTAATAACAAAAAAAACTACAAAAAATAGTAATAGTAAATAATCACGACTTAAAAAATATTATATTTTTATATATTCATATTTTTTATATTTTTAAATTATATCTGTGTTTTATTATTTTACGGTATTTTTTTTGTATGCGTGATTAATGACTTGGGTAATGTATTTTAATGCAATGCCACTCACGCATCTATTTTCTTATTGGTAAATAAATGAATATAATATTTTTATATATCTGAATCATAAAGTTTCGGCTAAGAGTAGTAGAAAGTAATTGTGCAAGGTGCTTAGAATCATAAAAACCTTTGTTATGAAGTAGTAGTTTATTTAAATATTATTAGATAATCGGTATTGTGATATATAACAATATAATCTTCATTTTGATATATTAAATTTTTGTTTTGAAATTTAAAACACATTATTCTGATAACGAAAAACAATAATATACGTTTCATTACTACGGGCGCGATGTTTTGAATCGCTCCATTCTTAAAAACAAAATTAAGAATAACTTTGCCTTATTTTCTGATTTTCAAATTTTATAAATACAATCACCATATAATAACAGAAAACTAATTTTCCACAATATAATAGCACAAGCTTACAATGCGGTGAATGCACTACAACAGTATGCCTCGTGAATCTACTAGAAACACTTAATGAAATAAGCTACAGTGGCCTCGGGCTGTATGTCTGGTCTGCAGAGTATTCGACTATTATTCAAAGGGATACGAAACCGATATTTTATACTAATAATTATTATGCATACGAAACGAGTTGATTAAGTTTCAAAGTTAAACTCAATTAGAGCTGGCTGCCAGAAATTTGGAATCAACAATATTATTATTTTGTATCACCGTATTTATACAATTTTTAAAAACACGTTTGGAATTATTAATTATATTTTATATTAGAAATTTTGATGTTTGACTGGTTCTAGTATAATATGTTAATATGTGTCCATCATTTTGCATCACTCTATAACATTTTGTCGACGTGCAGGTTATTGAGCTAGGAATATGGTAACGAGATATTGATTAATGCTATTCATTCGGTAATCAACACGATGCAATCAGCGATTCATAATCTAAAATCGATATTTTTTAATTTTCCGAATATGTGGAGAATCTATTAATCAACAAGGGTTCAATTTTGCAGTTCAACGCATACGTAATCCGGTAGAATTAATTAAACTAAAATAGGCTTCAGCGTTTAGCTGTCCGAATTCCGCGATCTGCATTTAATCACTGGGCCACGGCTCAAATTGTTTAGCGTCATTCCGCAGCGTCGCGGCGCCATTTTCACAATTCATACGCACGTTTAATATTCCGAGTATTATTTCCCGGCTACGTGCGGAGCTCGCACACATACTGAAATTTTTATATCCCGAATACATGTATAGTATATAAAATTTTCTTTATTCGAGAACATAAATTTAAGAGCTTTCGACATAATATATTATATTACATATTCTTCTTTCCTCGAGTCATTGCTTCCTTGTCGCTGCGTATTTATTTTGCCTATGTAATCATTTACCCTGGGTACCAGAAAAAAAAATATGTACGTATGTATGTGCTTATATTCTTTACATACATTGTTTTTTGACATATAATTCTGCGTCATTTCCAAGTGTTTCCATCACGTGAAAATCCGACGTTTTATTTTCGGAAATAAAATTTTGTTTTGAGCCTCGTGTATCTGAAGGCGTAATGACATGAAAATAAACGTGTGCCGAAAAATTTAACATTTATTTGAGTTATGGAAGATCATTATGACGTATATGACATTGTGCAATTTGCATAAATATTATTAAAATTTACATTTTTATGGGATGTATAACTTTTTTAATTTAATAATAAAATTAACCTGTCTCTCTCAATGTATGTATATAATTTAAAAAGTTCTTTATCATTTCAGTATATTGAAAAAATATATTCCGACCGAATTTCTGAACGAGCATTCTAATTGAAATGGTAGATTCATTTATTATACATTTATTAATTGTTAACACTGTCTGTAAACAATATAAATTGTATGCACATATTGTTGAGTTGAGTGTTGTTGCGTTTCGGTATCGGACGTAGTGGAGATCGCGGTTAGGCACAATTATGATTCCGTGGATTCGACGAAACTAAGAGGATTTCAGGCCGCTTTTCGTGCTAATTTGGTGACGGATGTGCTGCAGGAGGTGTTCGTAGCATCCGATCAGACGGTAAATTAAATACTAATCGGCCCTACCCACGTTCGATTATTATTTTTATCAAATATTTCTATATTTCTCTATGCACTTAGACGTTTATATTATTTGTAAAAAATATATTTTATTTTTTATGATGAAACTCAGAAGTGTTTTTAAAATAATATGTGTTATGCATAAGTTTACATTATTTTTGGAATTTATT
>JAGXCT010035501.1:0-28356 GCA_022495035.1 Philopotamus ludificatus | reverse complement strand
TTTTTTAGAAATATGTAAGCAACTCTATTTCACATACTAGCAAACTATAATATTCGTAGTTTATGACGGAATTCTAGCATGCCATAAAATATTTGTATAGCATCCCTAGATTTACTTACAAATATATGTATGTACAAACATTTAACCCATATACAATAGATAGAATCTTTTTAATATATCAGCATGAAACGTTGTACAAGAAATATACGTTTAAGATTCTTATTATAAATATATTTGTGTATACTTTTTTTTAAATATAGTGAATACCCATTGTTCAAAGTTTTCCCTTTGTTATCTAAACGACGCCGCTTTTTTGGAGAGTTTTTCTTGCGTTTGGCCTTTCCCAGTACTAAATTGTTCTTTTACGCAATTCGCTTTGCTTTTTCGAACACAATATCCGAGCTTAAATTTTTTTCATCCTTCTTCCGGGTGGCGCCAAAGTCGTGCGTCAACCGTTGCGATTTAGATAATCCATATTTATTGGAAATTTTGTATAGCGCAAAAAATATATACGTATTTTATTGGGCCGCCATAGATAGATGGTTCAGAGTTTTGCATTTATATTTTGAGTCTAATAAAACCTTTCTACGACATTTATCTCCCGTGCAGCACAGTTCTAAATTGGGAATGACACCTTTGAGGCCAAACATTAACCGGCGACCCCTTTAGGGGTTGAGCTCGACCTCCGCGCTCTAATCTTCACTCTGCTCCCCGAAGACTCCTAGCTCTGGTCGGTGACGTAAATTGAAAAGGATAAATTAGCATCGCCACACCCCCCCGTGTGCCATGTCCGACTGCCCAATTTGCACTGATGACCCTATCTGTCGGATGGCTTCAATTTGGCTACACCACCTCGAATGTGCCCGCTCTTAATATAATTATTAACACTGAGAAAAATTAAATTAAATTAACAACCAATTTTCTAGCAATATTAAAATATTTATTAATAAAAGTATACATAATAGAGAGCTATATCAAAATTTCGCACATCGTATATTAGCAAACACGGCCTAACCTTGTTCCATTTCCGTGCACTGCGCAAAGCAACCTCTAGCAAGTCATAGTTTAATGTCACCGTAATGAGACCGCCTCCATCATTACTTTACTAACCCCTGAAGTTTTTTAGCCGAGAGGGGGTCTCAGCTGACCCGGAAGTCCATAAATGAAATTTTACGACGTCATAAAGGCCCGAGAACGCCGGACACTGAGAATCATCGCATTAAACTTTGCGCGGGACGTACAAATTTTGAATTTTGTCAAACGGACGATTTGGAGCGCTAAATGGGTGCAAATAAAAGGATATACGGCCGTGGCCGTAATATCGGCTTAGCTCCGACCCTTGTAATGTCGGCGCGGTGATTTTTAGACCGAAAAATAAATAGGCCTATTAAAATGGCAAACCGAGCGAAAAGTATTCGGGCTTCGGTGTCCGATGAAAACTGATTTTCGGCACTAATCCTCCGATGCTCGGCGAAAGTGTTGAGTTTGTGGTAAAATTTTCAATATGCCAATTTTGCGAAATCGCGTTCGGGGTCGTGAATTTATTCGCCTGGGCCACAGCTTTGCATGAAATATAACGAAGGCCTCTGTTAAAAATATAAAATACACAAATATTTCAAATATAAAAAAAATTAAGTTGGTACACAAACATAATATAAAATTCAAGTATTTATTATAATTTAATAAGTCATTAATTTGTTGTTAATTGTTATTTACTAAAATATGTAAATATGTAAATTTTGACATACACTTGGCAATAAAAACTTGATCTTCATGCTCTTGTTATATCTTTATACAATTTCTGGTAAACCGGAACAATTCTGGACCTCTTAATCCAGTCTAGTTGTGATTGCAGAGTCACAACAGCTTCTTTCTTCCTAACCATTGTTTACCTTTCACTATTCTCTCCACAGTAGTCTGCAGAAAGCGATACTTTGGTCGATGAATGATGTGTCCAAAGTACTCAAATTTACGGGTTTTTACGGTGTCTATAATCACCCACTCCTTAGGTGACGTTTTATGATGTTTACGAATTTTATTTTCAGTTCAATGTTGTATTTAATTAACGCTTGAAAGCTTCTTGTTAAAAGATGTCCAAATAATAAATTATATATAATAAAAATGAAATTTAAACAAATATATCGATAAAATAATTACACCATGGAAATAAAAACATCCATCCCAAGATGATGTAGTAGGTACGTTTCGTGAAAAAACTGGGTGAATACAAACCGAGAAAAATATGACATGAAAATCATAAAAATGACAATTTATTTTGTATTTTATTATAAGTTTCTAAAATTTGGAAAGAATTATTTTTAATTGATAATCAGAGTTTATTTATAAACACAATTATTAGATGAGGTTCTTGGTTTTGAAACTGCGATAGTAAAAACCGTGCCTAAAAATGCTTAAATCGAGGGATAGAAACTAAATAATCAATATTATTTAAAATAAATACAAAAAGTGTTTTTTTATTGTTAGGTCTTTTAATCAGATATTTTAATAAAAAAAAATACTTCAAATGGCTTTTAACGTACAATTAATTATAAATAATTTATTAAATGTGTATTGTAATAATTGATATAATTTGATATATAATGTAAAAAAGAAATCATGATAGTTATAATTTAAAAACCCTGTATAGTCTTTAATCTTTTCCACTTCGTGGGCCAGACGTATTGGCCCAAGAGCCAACCACTTAAACCAAGTTTTTGTGTATTTAAATGTTTTTTTTTTAATTAGATATCCAATCAAACCCTATAGATGCTTCTTATTCATTTCTCATTATTAATTATCTCGTATAATAAATTTGTAAAAAAATATAATGAAAGCAACTTAAGTGAACAGAATGGAAAAGGTTATTATAGGAATCTTCATGCACGCTGAAAAGAAAAAAAATATATAATCAGGAATGGCTTAAGGAAACAGATTTAATTTATATATTTAAGTATTTCAAAAATTTATTAAATAGTTATATTGAAATGAATTTCTTGAATTCAGCAGATATACTCTAATTATAAACATTTCAATGGAAATGCTCGAGGATGAATGCGGAAGGAAATGGTCTCGCTTTGTATAATTCAATTATTCTATACTAGGAAACCCATTTCTTAATCTGAATAATTGTTTAAATTATCCTAATTTATTTAATGTAATATAAAATTACGTAAGTAAATAATCTATGTAATTTATATTATTTTATAATCAATCAAACATAATCAGCTAATAATATTACGTCGTGAAACTGCTCTTTCGCATATATTTAACAATAAAATATGTCTATTTACGAATACGTGAATTTAAATCAAGTTAAAATTGTGACTCTTAACCGGGTCAAATATTTAACTGCTGTTCAGACACTTCAGTGTACCGCATTAGATCCGGAAACAAGTTTATCAGGACACGGTCTGTTTGGATTCGGGATTATCGGATTGAACACAAATAATGTTTATTCATAGATATGCGAATATTGTGGATGGTAGTGCCTAGGGACTATGTGCATTTAAAATTTATAGGACCTAACCCAGTTTCCGTTTTAGCCGAAACTCCACAATATAATGATTAAAAATATTTGCATATATACTTGCACGTTAAATATATCGCATGATTCAGACGGAATGTTGGCATTTGGCTAGCTTTTCATTCTGTCATGTACATCATTCTGTACAGTGAATATAATTATGGCATTTTGATGTATTGCATGTTCAAATCATTCAAAATTTTAATAGTTTTCATTCCCGATATTGTATAAACGCAAAAATAAATTTTTCATGCTATGGCAATCTCAAGAAAAATACGTATTGAAATTTTAATAACAAATTTGCTTGATCATTGAGGCTGAATTATTTTATAATGCGCACTTTATTTTTTTTATATCACTTCTCAGCAAGAAGATACTTAATCAAATTTGACTGTCAAATATAATTATGATTGGATGAATGGAAGCAGTCTGATTTAAATATGCTGACGTCTCTATATTATTAATAAATCAAAGCAAAAATCTATATGTTTTAAATTCAAACGAATATATCATAATTTTTGTATGATTAAATTTTAATTTGAAAATATATTACAGCCCCACATGTGCCGGTTATGTATAGCGAAATTCATTAGGTCGCAAAACTAATTAATCAGACCTCGCTGGCAATGTCGTCGACTATTAGAAAATTGCTTTTTTTTATATTCCATTGAATATACGGCCTTTTCATTGTAATGCTATTAAATCCTAACAACATGTAATGCTATATATATATATTCGCGCTGAAAGACGTAATTCCGAATTGATTTGATAATGCCGTGATTGAAAACGATAGTAGTTACGACATGACCTCAGAATATGTATTGTACATACACGAAATTCAGAGCATTCGAAAATTTATTAGTAAATGAATGTACGTATGTCTGTGATGTGATATTAACCCCTGTCACGATACCTACATACATTTCAAAGCGAATAGTACCGAAAGCTAGAAACCTACATAAATATCGAACTACAATACTTAAAAATATATTAAATACAAATTTTAATTTAATTACAGCTATGTTTTTATATATAATATAAATATATATCATTTTGAGGAGTATTGTTTGTATATTCCAATATTACCACTTCTTTTTAAGGATGAGATGAGATGCTTGTTGAAAGTCAAAGAACTAACCCGATTATTCGAGCTACGCCAAGTAGTCGAGTTATTATTTCAGCAATAAAACAATTCGTTCTAGATAAGATCTCTTGTGTAGAAATAATTGGCTACCCATGCGTGTATGTTCAAAAAATTATTTTTCTTTTCTTAATAAGCTGAACAGGTCTTTGCAAATAAAGCTTAAGGTGTATATTATAATATTATTAATAATAACAATAATAAAAATAATTTATGTAGCAATCGTTGTATGTAAAAGTGAAGAAAAATATTATTCGATTTACGAATATATACACAATAATCCAAAAATTGTGGATAGTAATAATTAAAAAATGAAACCAACTGGTTATGAGGGATATTTTTATATATTATTATATTAAGAAAGCCCTTATCAAGATTTCAATATTAATTCATTATAAAAAAGTAAGTAAACCTTATATTTTTTACGTGGTAATCAATATCATATATTGAAATGAAATATATTTTGGTTTATTTGAATACCTCTCTGCATTATTAAACAGTGGCATAATTTATTAGTAGATGAATATTACTCGAGCTTGAATACTCTATAGTTGTTTAAAAAAAGCTACATTTATGCGATGCCTAAACTAAGTCATAAATTATTATTGTTGCTTTGATAATATTGTTTTAAAATCAATTATGTCCTCAACTCATTTTTAAATACACTCAAATGTTTTGAATTAGCATCGTCTACTGTAACGCACACATATGATTCCCAGAAACAACAAAAATAACATTTTTTTTAATAATAACAAATCTATCATCACAGAACAGCAATAACAATTCAAAGTTTCATTCGATTTTTAAACATCAGACATGCCAAACATTTCTCTGATAACAAAAGCGATAAGCATATATAATATCAAGCAAAATATGTACATGTTTGCGTACACATATACTTATGTGCATAAATAAATCTGGTCTCTAACGGATTTCTCACCAACAGAGCCAGTATACCCTGGGAAGGAAAACCCTAATCTGTTGACCAATACTTGGTCTAGTCTCGATACTTTCGCTCCTCTTCCTTCTTTCTAGGGGATCTCTCTCCGAGGAAGTCTTTCCCATGATGAAAGGATTGCAATTGCGCGGCAAGGCTAATAATCACTTGCGATCGGCTACTTGAGACTCGTTTTGGGCAGATGTTCATATGTATGCCTGTGTATATCTATATAGGTGTGTGTGAGTGTGGTCGCTCGCTACTTGTCACTCGTGACTCGTCATAAGCAGATAACGACTTAGAGAAAATAACAAACGAATACCAATACAAACCCCCTCCTACTTGCCTGGACACAGTCGAGAGGGTAAAATCCGATACCAACATGGTAGAAGATGTACGTCCAATGCCAGCAATGGTCAAGAGAGGAAAACTCTTTACAAAAAACCGCATACCAAGACGGCTCGGGTCCCCGCGGTATGACACGAAAGGGGAGCCCTCACGTCCCATGTGAGACTCAGGTTCCTTTGGCCTCGACTACCATTCTAGAGTTTGATAAAGCCCATGAGAGCCTTATGGCTGACAAATGATGATAATGATGATATGAATGATTAATATTTTGTATATTTTATTCATCGCGTTTTTAACATAGCCGTGCCGATATTTAGTATATTCGGTACCCCAATTTTTATATTTTTTTCGAATAATTCTTTTAATATAATCTACGCGTCACAGTGATTAGTTAAAAAATCCAAAATATCGACCAAATTATGTAGGATATCACGAATAACAAGATTAACTCTAATGCTTAGAATAATCTAGTTTTTAAAAAAATGTCAGGTCAGATAAAGAATCAAAATCTCACCATTATTCACGATTTTCTATATCATAACGTTGTTTTTTTTTTAAACAGAACGCTTTTTATAACTTAGAATCAATCAATTTTGAACGAGTGCCATTACTTTTTACAAGGATTTGGTTGGAGTTGTTTTTAAAAAAATAAATTTATAGCTGTTCTGGCATTTTAATTATTCTTTTAATCTTTCGTACTTAAGCAATTTTAAATAAGTAATGTGTTTATAACATTTTTTTATTAATTCATTCCAGCTATGTAAAATATAAAAAAATATATAATTATAAGTATATATGGTCTTCAAAAATTAATAAATCGTAGTGATCAAAATTCTATAAACATTTATAAAAAGCTGTTAATAAATGTTATAATATTATATACAGTATATATTAATATAGTATTCGTGCTAAATTTTATTCTTTAATACTTTACTACTGTTGAATAATTATGTATACTTTATTATGGACATACAAAATTTTGTGTTACCGCAATATTTCAATTTTGTCAATGGTAAATAGCAAAATTATATACATCCATACATGTTTTCTATTAAAAATCACGAATATTTGCAAGGGTTGTTACATCTCCACATCAATATCAATACATATAATGCTGACACGTATTCTAGTTCAATCTATTATATGTAAGGAAAGTCACTAAGGCACCTTGTGAACGCAGTGAAAACGTGGAAAAAAATATTTTCAGGAGGTCGTGCCATTTAGTGCGTGGTGGAATAAAGCCGTTAGCGCCATCGTCGCGTATCAGTGCGTAATGGTGCTAATTTTCCGCAATGAAAATTAATATCAGGGGTGGCGCACGAATTGTTGTCGTGTGCGCTCGCCCTGCCGAGACAAATGTGAGGCGCGTGCGGACGCTCCTCGCGAGCAGGCGTCGCGCACACTCGGGTCGCGAGCGTGACGTCATTGCATACCGCAGTTTATTCGAGACAATGAGGACAATCGCTAATATTTATATTTTAAATTAACATATAATTATTTTTTTATTAGCTACTTTAATCAACAATACAGAAAGTTCTAACATCTATCCAGCGACAATTAAATTTATTTGTGATTTTAGGGCAACGTGGCATAATATTTTTAATATTTTAATGTTTTTTTTTTCAAAAAACTATAGAATTCTAAATATCTAAACATAAAATCATTTAAATTAGTTAATATTATATATTAAAACTCCTGATTTTCTTATTTATAGCCAAATTATAGTCTCAAATTCGTGATACCCAAATAGTACCCATTTCAATTAGTATAATTGTCATCTGGTTTTAACGTAATTGAACCAAGTTTCTACTTTAATTATTACGTCAGATTCGCTATTCTAAATATAAAAATAATCACATTAAGTTTCCATTTCAATTATTTATTTTTTATACAAAAATATAAATTATTCAGTGACAGGATTATAAATGGACTGTATATTTTAATTATTCGAAAATTTAAATAATCCTCGGATTCCTAGTCATTTGACGATAGAATAATGAAAATTTCAAAAGCAGTATATCACTTATTTGTATATAAGAAAAATATGCTTAATTGTATACATATTGCAGAATAATTGAACATAAATATAACAAACGATTATTTTACCAATGTTTCTTTGGTACGATGTTCTTCAATTATCCATTGTGTTTTTTTCTTCTTCTTATATATTTTTATGTAATAATATGATCACGCTATATGTATTCGGATACGGAAAATGATATAAATCTCTCTAATTGAATTTATTATATTTTGAAAGAGAATTATTTCTTTCTGATAACAATAAAATACACATGATTCATATATGCACACGATTAATTATATCGTGAAATCTTTTCATCATACTATTATAATATTATTAATAATGTTTAAAACAGTTCATGATTATTACAGATTTAAATAGTGGTCAAAAATAGCTTGAGCTAGAGATTTAAGATACGAAGTTATTTTTGTAAAACGGATTAGTGTGACGTCGTTCTAAATAAATTAACAATTTATTTTAAAATAGTTAGATTCACTTTTTGGCCGTTTTTAATTTTGAACAGTACGCCAGAGTATCTTTCCATGTTTCTTCATTTATTATTAATAATTATTGCTAGTGAACAATACCTAAATGTCGCGGGTCTATTTTTGTCTTCTATGAACAATGACCGTCGTTACGTATCAAGATTCTTGCGATAACTAACAATTTCAATAATTTAGATTGTCGGCGAAGCTTTTAGTGGGATCCATAATTTGGGGTCACGACACTGATCGTGAAAGCCTGACCTCGTAATATAAAGATAATTGACGTAGGCATTTTATGAATATTGTTCGCTGATATAATGACAATTCTATACGAATATGATTTTTTTAAGTGAGTGAACCGAATAAAAATATTTTTATAATCACCTCATTCTAGTTTATTACATCTCAATAATCAACCTAATTATTCATTCAAATACTTAAAAATTATATAATTTATATCTCTTAAACTACTATTAATTTAATTAAACTAGCCGTACCGATGGGGTATATTAAAGACGCTTTAATTAGTAATAAAAAGATAAGTTTTTGATTTTTCTCGAATACCTTTTTTATTGTAAATCATTTTTTTTCTAAAAATGACTAATGAAATAATATTATAAATAATCATTGTACTTTATAGGCTGCAATTAATGCCAGTAAAATAAACAACAATATTCGCTACTGTTGCCACGGGTGCAACATTTTTTCTCGCTCGAGTCTAGTACGATGTGCCAAGTGCGAGTGAGAGGTACGAGTGACACGTGCTGCGAAATCTCAGCGGCGAGAGCGAGAGTCTGCGGAAAGACATTGCCTGTTGTTTTCGTATTATTTATATCACAAATAGGGGTCTCAGACATCCGTCAGACGACGGGTCCATTTTTTATGATATTTATAAATTTTGTTTGTATTTTGAAGCATAACATAACTTCAACTCTCCATGGACCAGACGTATTGCCCCAAAGATTTTTTAGCAAACAACTTAAACTAAGGTTTTTTTTATTTAATTTAAAAAAATAATAAATCGGATATTAGATCAAACCCTATAGATGCTTCTTATTAATTTTTTCGATGGATCTCTTTTAAATAAATTGTAAAACATATATAATGAAAGCAACTAATAGATTCAACTACACGTCGACAGAGTAGAAAGAGTTAATCATAAGACTATTAAACAATATATTATCCATTAATCGATTAAGCATTTTATTATATGATCCTTTGGTTAATTTCTATTAGGATCTTTCGAATTTTATTTACCACCCCCATAAATATATTTAAGGCCTAATCATCCTTACTATTTTTGAAGTAGAAAGTTTTATAAAATTATGTTCTTTATTTGTTTTTATTTTGTTGTACTTATTTTGAAAGATTATTCAATAGATAACACGATTTGAGAAAAAACCCGTTAAAATTACATTAAAATTCGAGATCCTAAAATCATAAATTAAAATAAAAATTCACATATATCCCAAAAACATGTCCAGAGACTGTATTAAATTTTATATATTACGGTGACAGAAAACTAAAATTTTCACATAATGCTGAAGGATTAATAAGCGCGTCTCAATGATCAGAGAAATATTGATCTATTCAATGACATAAATGTAACGTACTTATTAATTATAAAATTTTTAATCCTTGTTTAGCTTTTTAAAATTATAATTGAATATGAGCTTTTCCTTTTCGTTGGCAATGAAAGCTTAACCTCGAAGCCCTGCGGAGGCAGGCAGTTGACGGGGCAAAGAGGCCAGGGCATTGATGATCCAATTCGGCTATCGATTATGTGATCAGGCCCGGAACCCATCTCTTAAATAATTTAAGGTCGCATTGAGCCGTGACAGAGAGTCGAGGTCCTTTGTGTGAGGATAACGCCGAGCCGTGTCAATAATCTGTCACTGTCAAGGCGGAAAGAATAAACCTCCCATCAGACCTACATCAGCCGTATTCAAAATTATTCGCGCGCAATCCCTTATGAAGCGGCGTCGGTCCGATAAGGCGTCGCCGTGTCGATACTGTTTGCATTGCCCGCTTCATTATGCCGCGATACTTCCGCCGGAATTGAATGATAAAAAAAATGTGTAAGCACGGCGCGAGATTTAAATTCAGGAAAGGCGGGAGGCGCGCTCTTATATGAAAACTTATATTTCATTCTGTCGTCCAATATCGCATTCATGAAAATTCAATTTGGTACAATAATAAATGTTGTTTGTATGTATATTCGACGATAAAAAATATATTTTATCCTCGATATATGGAACGATGTTATATATTATTTAAATAGATAAATAATTGAAAATCCAACAAAATGCATTTAAAATTGATCGCTTTCATTATAAACAGGCATAATTCATATGCCTGTATATATATATTACCATCCTTTTTCATGAGACGCTACGTGCTAAAAGGGAACCTCTTACACAAACAGCATCCAACTTGTCCTGTCTTTGGCGAGGCGTCTCCAGTCACCGACCCGTATCGTACTAGATCAGTCTTTCATAACGATATACTCTCTCCTTTTGCATCTTGAGAACGTTTTACATTTACAGCCATAAACAGACATATACTTTTTAAGTGACTTTCTATGTGAATTTTTAGTAAAATAAAAGTTGATCGACATTGAAAATTTTCTCAGTATTCTTCTGTTTTTATATTATTATTAGAAAAATAGAGAATGAATTTCATATTTTTTTATATATTCTAAAATATAAAAAAAAAAGTATAAACACATCGGAAAACAGTTTCAATTAGTGGCGTCTCATGAGTAAAATATGTAAATCAGTTAGTGAACATCTAAAGCACAAAAAATTCAACTATTTAATGAAAGGATTTTCTGTCGCATAAGCTTTTTTTTAATAAAATTGCACGTACTATAAATTTTAACAAAAATCACAACCACTGCGACAAAAATATGTGATTTTTACAGGAACATTTTGACTATTTCACATTGACAAAAATTTAAAGCGGGCGAAATTTTGACTTAAATAAACCTCAGTGAGAGAGGAAAATATTTTTTTACAGAATAAAGTTAAAGCGAATTGTACCAAATCTATTCCACGGATATTAAATACAATAGAATATTTTAGTCTTCAATGTAAGAACATTTTAAAATAGTTAGTGAAAGCAAATGTATACGAGTTCAAATGTATTCGACATTTCTACTACACACTGCGACAGGATGAGAGTCCCAAAAAGCTCTTTTGTCTCTATAGTGCAATTGTAATGGAATTATTTAATAGAAATTAATGACAAAGTTCTATTTTGATAAACTCGAATGTTTTAAAGAAGCAACTCGTGGAAAAAGACAACATATTTTTAACACGATAATGCGAAGGCTTATATAGCTACAATTACTTGGGATAAATTAATAGAATGTAATCATTCATCCATCATATTCACCCGATTTAGTTCCAATAGATTACTATTTATTTAGATCAATAAAGCTCTTTTTTCTGACTTTACGATTTATTTGAAAAACGACATTTTTGTCATTAATTTTACTTACATTTCTGGCCAGCTAGTGAGTTTGTCTTATAAAGATATTTAATCAAAATCATTGATATATTTACATATATCAGTGATTTTGGGATTTGATCGACAGGATTGGATTGAAATATTAGGTGAACCAATTTACCTTTGGTTTTTATCAATGCACATGTTACTAATGAAGTCACTAAATTTCTCTATTTTTTTTATTTATTTTTAAGACCTGTATTATCTATGTATGTTAGTTTGTGACTAGATATCTTACTCCTAAACCTCACTAAGTTTTGAGAAAAAATAACATTCTTCAAAATTTATTTTTACAACATATTTATGACAATTTCTGTTCATTAACTTTCTGTATTAACCTTGTCATGCCGATGGGGTAAATTTAAGACCCCATTTTTTTTATTTTTTTTGAATAACTCTTTTAATATTATTTCCACGTATCACAAACTTAATCTTGATTTATCAAAAAATTCTAAAGAATAAATATAATAAATAATCATTCATTGAAAATGCAAAAAATAAAAACAACAACATTTGTTTCTGTAGCTATGAGCGCGATGTTTTTTCTCGCTCGCATCCGGTACAATGTACCGAGTGCGAGTGAAACCGTGCCGGATCGGTTAATTCAATATTTAAATTAGATCAATGATAATCAATTATTTTGTTATTTTTATTATTTACCGAAAAATAAAACGAATAAGAGTAATAATGTAAACGTCAACAAATAACTATCACACCAATTCATGTAATTTAATAGCACTGACTGTTTTTATATTATTTTGAGTATAACCACAATAAAAAAAAGCTTATACATAATAATAAAACAATGTTGTTTTTAGTGCAATAATTGTATTCACCTTTTTCTGATTTTCACGTAAAAAAATGACAACACGTCAAAAATAAAAAAAACTTACTACAATATATTTATTCTCTTGAGTACAAGTTATATATTGCACTTACTCAACTAGTTCAGAATTCATTGAAATTCTATCGAATAAGTTATTTATTGAACTCGTAGAAAGCTGCATATAAACTTGTCGTCGCGGGGAATCTAACTTCTAACAAGTCATGGCGTTGGAATTAGTTTCAATAATAATGAAAATTTTATTTATTATAGTTATTGGCCATAAAACATATTTAATTAAACCTAAATCTATAAGTTGGCTAGAAGCATAAAGCGATAAAAGCTGACCTCGATAAAATCTCCAGTAAATACGAATACGGCAGATGGCATCGACTTGCGGCAGTGCACGGGAAGAATTAGTTGGCGAGTGGAAGGAAGTAAGGAAGGATTGTGTGCCGTCCGAGAGCCGATTATACATTCGGCTCACGAAATCAGTTTCTCGGGAGGTGGATTGAGGCTGGGGTGGCTGCGATAGGGCTATGGGGTCGCGGGAAGCAACTTTTAACGAGCGGCGTCGCTCCTTATCGGCGTCGATGGGTCAAGATTATATTCGACGCGCGTCCCACACATTTGTCAAACTTACGCGCCGTAAAGGATGCGCCGTTAAAACTGGGACACAATTTCGACCATCGACTGCCCTAATGTGATTATCCTCCCTTTTCTTGTATCTTTTTTTTTTATTTATATACGTCATATTGATGTTTTATGGTGATAATATTGAGCCAATTTTTATTGTGTGATCGCACCCTGTTACTGGACGTTGTTTTATGTTCATATTTTTTTCATCAATAATTTTGCTATGAGAAATACTTAACTGTAATCAATGAAATATTATATAAAGTATACAATCATATTCCTAAAATAAAACATACATTTTAAAATTATTCGAAAATTTCTATTGTTACAGCAATTTAACCAACTGTACATTTTTTCCCATAATTATGCTTTCTAAAACTTGATTTGCATTACATGGTTTATTATATCAATTTTGTATAATGGTATTTTTTTAAATATACCCCTATTTACATAAAATGTGATGTTTTATCAGCATTAGTATATGTAAACAGATAGTGTTATTTCTAAATTTGAATACTATTTTGAAATCATTATGCATATTCATTCATATTGGATATAAGTATTTCCTAGTAATAAAGAGAAACTTTTACATATATGATATCTATTAAATAATTAATTTAATTAAGTTAATTAAGTTATATTATACTTAATTATAATTGAACCAAGCTTTTTTTTTATTTATTTAAAAACATAGAATGTCTTTTATTAAATCGTATATTAGATCAAACCCAATAGATGCTTCTTTTTAATTTTTCCAATTATTATCTCTTTTAATAAATTAAATAAAAAAATATAAAGAGAAGAAGTCATAGATTCGACTTAAAGTGGACATAATGAAAAAGGTTAAAGAATATTTTAGTTACAACGTTTTTTTATAAAAGGCAATATGAAGAAAATCCGAGTCTTAAAATTGTGGAAAACTTGTCGACACAATTATGAATATATTAGTTTGGGAAAAACTACTGAATATAATTATACGACATCCTAATATTTATTTAAGGGTTTGATTCACCTAACATATTTGAAAAAAATGTATTACTTGTACATTGTATTGTTAAAAAATAGCTTGAGCGTTGTTGACACCATGAATTACATTCACATGTGTTTTTGTGGGGTCATTATTGGTGCATTTTTTCGGTCCCTATTCACCGCATAAAAAAAGTTATGAAAAAGGTTTTTTCATTTAAATTCGTGCAGTTTTGAAGTTTATGCAGTCGTTATCCACCGCACAAAAACAGGTTTGAGTATATTAAACTTTATGACTCTATCCGTAGTCGTATAAATAAATAACAGTATACATCTATTCCTCGCTCAAAAAACAATAAACTATGGATTGCAGATGGCAAAAAATATGGAAATGTATTTTATGAATAAGGATCCAGATATAGATTCAATAAAAAAATTGAACAATGCAAGCAATTGCTAGCTATAAAGAGTTTTACAAGAATATTATAAAAGATAGTCAATCACGGATTATTGGTTTTTTGTTTCGCCGACTGAACATAACGCAAATGTAATCGGAAGTAGTAGTAATAACGACATTCAGCAAATACAAAGAAAGAAAAACTTTCTTTAAATATTTTCTAGTAATAGCCACAATTATCATTGTTTTAAAACATGTCTCAATAGATTTTAAAAATAAATAAGTATTTATTTTATATATTTTTGAAAGAATAACATATTCTATTTTCTTGATATATTTACTAGCCTCGCTATATACGGTTTCATTTAACACAGTTATCTAGCAGAACTTATCTTCCACATTAAGCAAGGGACGAGTGTATTTTCAACTAACTTAAAATATAATAATATTATTATTTACCACTGTTTTAACTTATATGTAACAAACAATTTGTAATAATATTGTAATTTAACCGTGACTAAGCTAGTTGGATATATCAACCTTCATAAGTCTATGAATTCTGAGAATTATTTATGACATTTAGCAGGAGGGAATGTTAATGTGAGATACTGCTTTTTTAAAAAAATCTCTTGAAGAAAATTTTTGGATGAGTAAATGGATGTTTTCCTGAATTGCAGTTGCTCTGTACCTTTGTGGTTGATCCCAGACAAGTTTTAGTGTCCCATCATGGTACATATTTCGTACATTCCAGAAGTACAGCCGAAAATCCTGTTGCTTTTTAGAAAGTCCAGGTCATCGTTGAAGCAGCCCAGGTTTATAAATGGTGTCTTTTGATTAGTAAGAATTCTTTTTACCAGAGTCAACCCAACGTCCAACCCCCAACCTAGAGGAGCAGAGTTTTCTGCCAGGGGATTCCTTCTCTTATTTATTTTATTACGGAGTTGTCTTCTCTCGTTGAAAGGATTGGAGGTTCACATTAAATATATATTTAATTTGGATCTGGATTTATAGTCGATAAAAAATTAAAACCCTTTATACTTAATTTCCATCCGGTTAACAAAATAATCTGCACTGTTTGAATAATAGGGGAGATTTTTGGAAGACTTATGGTTAACAAGCCTTCTTTTCCCCGTAGGAATGAAAGACCAAGTCCGAGGTGGTTGGTCATAGGCACACTGCAACATTAAAACTTACCGGAAGAGAGAGTGACGTGGCGGCAGCCCGGATAAAATATTGAGAAGGCTATTGAGGATGATGATGATGAATGGTATTTTTTGACATGACATTTACCCATCATCAAATAGTAAAAAATATTGCTAAAAACGTTTATAAATTTTAGAAACAATATATGAAGTCTTATTTAATATATATTATGTACATTTGACAATAGTTATTTAATTGTTATAAAATGCAATAAAATCCACGATTCTGAACCAAGTATTTAATTGTAGAAGTTTATTCATTCGTTTGGAATTTATTGGGAATATTTTTTTTTATGTTGATTAAAGCTTCAAAAGTTTTCTCAAATGACGAACAAACTATAAAACATTTTTACAGACTATTCGATAGTACTAAAAACAAAAAGTTGAGCGTTCGACATTGTTGCGAAAATGAATATTTGCGAGACTTTCATAATCATAAAAATCCTTAAGCTGCTGGATATGAATACACCAAAACTTTCAGCATTCACGGCGAATGAATAAGCTATGAAATATCGAAACAACGCGTCAATATTGAATCGGATACTCGGGATAGAAACTAATTTTGAAATTATAATTAATTATTAATTATGGCGGGTCTTATCAACTTTGTCTTACCCATTGAAAACAATTTCCGACAACAGGCACCATAATCTGTGGCTTTCAAAGTTTCCAGTGCCTCTCGCCACAGTCTAGTCAAATTCTGGTTTATTACATGTCTACCGATGTTAACACGTCATAATCGACTCGTTTCATTAATAAAATCCGGTCATTTAATAAATTATACGGCGCATTAGGTTGTAGATTACTATTATTGGCACGAGTCCAATTGGTTCTGAAAAAAATAAATATATAGATGGAAATTGTTTTCAATTGTGCTCGATTTCTCGTACAAAAGATCCTATGAATATTTAATCGCCCCCCGAGAAACAATAAGGCCCCCGTAGGTTTGTCTTCCCGACAAATTTTCAAGTGTCTTATTTCCGAATTTTCTTAATTTCCGGCAGTGACTCCTTTGAATTTCCCGGTCGGACGTTTGACGCGAAATCAGACAGTAAATGTACTGAAAATTGTTATTAAAATCGCGCTCCGTACGGCACGAAAAAATTGTATATTTGCGAATTTCGCCGAAACGGACGTAGATTCGATGTAATATGCAAAAATTGTCTGATTGATGGCGCATAATTCATTCTGGATTCGTGGCACGATATTAGCATTTATATATTCCGCATAGTACGAATGCCGTATAATGATCGGTATGAAACGTTAGAGAAAAATTATTACATTGCCGGCAGTGTATTAATTTTGCTTCGGCAATAAGGTTTCGTATATTCGAGAAAACATGAAATCATTATTATGGGTTTGCTTGTTTGCCATATTAAATATCTTTGCTGTCATATTCTTTGCAAATGTGGCAACAATAATAATATTTGGACCAATGGAAATCGTTACGAATACAAGGTTCAATTTTCCGAAATACATCGCGTACGTCTGGATTTCTGTTCCACATGCGTGGATTGATTGAAATCAGATAAAATATAACACGTTTCGGGAGGAATATATTCTGCATAGCAAATGTAGTGTGTTTGTGCGAATATTTGCACACGTGCTGTGTCTCAAATGAGTTTATCCCGAAAGTCACGCATAGTCTACTCTCTCGGTGACGGAATTTGCACGTGTACAACGCATTTGCTAATTACGAAAGTTATAATTTATTTCAAATTACTTTTGCCACGTATCGCGTAAACATGTCTTGATGATGTAGACTCGGCTCTGCGATCGATGCACACGCACAGGATGATTCTAAACACCACCGGCATGGATTTAATTGAATAAATGTAATAATAATAAATTAAACATCTCAATAATACGAGGGGCCATTGATTAAAATATAATTATTTAAAAAAAAAAATATTATGTCGATGCATAAAACTGCATTTATTTATTGTTCAATTATTAAAATTTTACTTAATATTCTGTTCATCAATTCAGCTGAAATCCTTTAATTAAAGTATGAAATTATTGTACAAAATCTTGAAATTCACGATCAAATCCTTCTCGCTCCAATTGAATATAATTAGAGTTGTTCTTTGAGACTAACTTAAATTACATTTTTTTATTTATTAAATAACGAACTTTAGAATTACAATATAGGCTAAAATATTATGTCTGAATTTCACAAAATCATTTTAAAAAAATACAAGATTATCGTTATAAAGTTATTTGCTAATTATAATATCAAAGAACAAAATAAACACAAAAGTGCTATTGATTATTTATTTTGACAAAAAAACATAAAAATTATATATTTTTAAATCGTCTAGGTTCATTTTATCAAACAAATTGTTAAAAGGCATACAAAAGAAATAAAAATTAAAATACGATTACAAATTTACCCACTTAAAAATTTAAATTAACGATTTTGGAATACTTAGAAAAAAATTTGCTTCATCAAAAAGTTATGCTAATAAATAAATCTTTGTAAAGCAATTTTAAACAAATCTATCTTACAAGTCGTATGATAAAAATACTATTATTAATAATTTGGCATTTGAATAATCACTTTTACAAATTATGAAGCACAAATAGAAGATCATGATTTGTTTTCACCAACAAACATCAAGTTGCCTAAGAGCGCCACGTTGGCTTTAACGGTTGTTTGCACGAAAACATAAAAATAACGTGGCGTCCCCGGCTAAACTATGAAAAAGCATTAGAATGAGTCTCTCACAATAATATTTCCAAATTAGCTAAGTGTCAAACCTCGAAGCAGGATAATTTTTAATATCATTTCAGTTTAATTGAAATTTATATTATTTATGTTATAATTATTTATTTAATGTAGTATAGATCGTATTAAATTAATTAATTCCAACACGCCAACTACCTACATAAACATTTTTAAAATCGGTGGAGGTAATGGGTCTCTTCGTCTTAAATATCACCTGGCCTGTGTTATAAAGAATTCCCCGAATTCATAGTTTTTGTCGGACACCTATCCGACTACCAACTTAGCTTAGTCATGTTTAACTTATATTATCGAAATAATATACACATTAAAGACTACAGTGCTGCAGTACCCCCAAACAAAATTAAGGAAAAATATATTTTTATTTATGAATATATATGAGTCTATAGATTATATATTATGTATATTATTAACTCGGGGCAGTCATTTTTAAGATCATCATCATCATCATTTGCCAACCACAAGGCTCTCATTTGCTGAGGGCATGGGCCTTACGAAACTCTCGCATGGTAGTTGAGGCCAATGGAACCTGAGTCTCACACGTGACGTGAGGGCTCCCTTTTTGCCGTCTCTTCCCAGCCGTCTTGGTATGTGGTTTTTGTAAGGAGTTTCCCTCTCTTGGCCATTGCTGGCATTGGACGTACATCTTTCTACCCTGTTGGTATCGGATTTTACCCTCTCGACTGTGTCCAGACAAGTAGGAGGGGGTTTGTCTCGGTATTCGTTTGTTCTCTTCTCTGAGGCGTTATCTGCTTATAACGAGTCACGAGTGACAAGTAGCGAGCGACCACACACACACACCTATATAGATATACACAGGCATACATATGAACATCTGCCCAAAACGAGTCTCAAGTAGCTGGTCGCAAGTGATTATTAGCCCTGTCGCGCAATAGCAATCCTTTCATCATGGAAAAGGCCTTGTCAGAGAGGGGTCCCCTAGAAAGAAGGAAGAGGAGGGAAAGTATCGAGACTACACCAATTATTAGTCAACAGATAAAGGTTTTCCTTCCCAGGGTATACTGACTCTGTGGTGAGAAATTCGTTAGAGACCAGATTTATTTATGCACACAAGGATATGTGTAAAACAACATGTACATATTTTTGCACTATTTTGTTGAGTATTTATCAAAGTTCAATTGGGCCCCTAGTCAACTCTATGCAGGTTTATGTTGACTGTAATATAAAAAATGTAATGAGATGCTGACCATCAATTTAATGGTATGGTAAATAGTTGTGTTCTGTATGTTAGATAGTCATTTCTGATAAATTCTGGTGGAGGTGATAAATATATATTCTGAATCCCTGTGTTATTCGTAAGAAGGTTATATGGAATGTTGCACTATTTTGTTGAGTATTTATCAAAGTTCAATTGGGCCCCTAGTCAACTCTCCCCCAAAATAGCCATGAGTCATCACTGCTTACAAGCCATAACAATAGCTAAAATCGAATTAATGAGATTGTAATGAAGAAAAAAACTAAAGAAATGGTAAAACATATTATTAAGAAGATTTTTACACCTACTTAAAAAAGATTTACTCGTACTTACACGTTTTTGTCAATTGTCACACTAAAATATCATTAAACATCGTTGTCTTGCCTACATTGTAAGGATAACGAAAGAATTGTTTAAGGAAAAAATAGTATATAATATACATAAATATATTTAGGGAAATTGAAATTACACGTATTTCTTTCATTATACCTTTTACATATATTCTTAAAAAATAATGTCTATGCAATTTTCTTAAATACATCCAATTAGTATTATACCGGAAGTCTTTCCATTCAGGGAGACGAGCACAAATATATCATTACAGAGCATCCTATATTCAACCTTGCGGCAATGTATATTAAATTATAGGCTAGACGAAAAATGAAAAAGCGATTTAATTCTGACATTTTTTATGCCCACTGCAAATTGTAGCGATCACGCGAAAACTCGACTTACAAAATTTTGACATCAACCCGTCGCGTCGTCGCAAACTTTCGAAACTTATCTGAATTCATATCTGAATATGTTTGCAAATAAAATCACAATCTATCATTATTTTTCATGT
The DNA here is from genome assembly GCA_022495035.1 of Philopotamus ludificatus. Lineage (NCBI taxonomy): Eukaryota > Metazoa > Arthropoda > Insecta > Trichoptera > Philopotamidae > Philopotamus > Philopotamus ludificatus. The sequence continues at coordinate 7,562 of JAGXCT010035501.1, read as the reverse complement.
TAATGATAAACATGCACTGGAATAACTCAATTTCAAAATGTTATTGCCCTTCAAATGTAAGGTCATCTACCGTTTTTTAAAGAATATCGTTAGATTTATTCGCAGCGCCACTATCAAGTCGAAACTTTTATTATTTATTACCAATATCAAAAATTGCGATCTTTTAATATATTTTAGAGTGCACTGTTGAGTATGAATTATTGATGTGTTCAAAGAGATTCATATATTTAACACTTGATAATATTTTTATCTATGTCTGCGAGATGTATATTAATTTCTTTAAGATTGCATAAACTTCGCGTCCCTTATTTCATTCAAATTATCTTGTCTCATCCGGGCAAAGTCAAGGAAAGTTTAATAAGCAAAACGGGATAAAATGGGGTAAGTTTCGTTTAATTACACTAGAAACCCGGGACACTAGGTCCAAGGCTATAGGTGCCTTTGCTGAAGATTTTTATTTTGCTAATTAAAAGAAACGCCCGTGCAGATAAACCCGTAAATGGGGAGGGGGTTGTGTTGAAGCGTGGGAGGTCGGATAGGACAATTTGGACCGATCTCCGTTTTAGCTACGCCATAAAGATGAGAAGCGATTTCGATGCTCGTTGCGGATTCGAACGGAAATTCTATACAATGTTTGTATACGCTTTGAATATGAACCTCGAAGCCGGAAGGTAATGTACATACATATATACCTAAAACACCCGTATTTCTCGGTTAAAATCTGTATCGAATCTTATTTGTACGTGTATTACAAAAATATTCCGTTTCACCCATCGCTGAATCGCGAAATTGTGACGTAATATTTCGATAAACAGAGAATTTTCCGGATGATTATTATATTATTATATTTAATGTAATAAAATTATGACGTTTATTACAGAAATAATACGCCGTTCTATTTAAATTACATAATTATTTTTAGCCAAATTTAAATTGAAATTCGCTACAAATGACAGGAGCTGAAATATATTCATGGTATAACAAGTTTGCTAATTCAACTTATTATGAACTAATTTATGGATGAAAATGGAAAAGAGACCGTTCAACGGTGAAGCAAGAACCGAGAGAAAAAGGAGGCAATGAACATTTCATAGTCTATTACCATAAAGGGTAGGGAACGTAGTCTAAATTTAATTAGTGCATTTCGCAGTCGGATGCGCTCGGTGCAGTCAGAGTAATTGTAAAATGCAAGAGACGCTGCGAAGCGTTTAGAGTTTTAGACTCGTATCCTTGCGGGATTATTGCGATGGCGACTTAGTCCCTGTAACTGCAAATGACGACTAATGAACAGAGAAGCTTTCTAGATTTTATCGTGCTATATTAAACCTCTCAAAATGTGGATCAATAATAATTAATTTAAAAAAATGCATCATGCACTGCAAAAAGCACTAATTACAAAGCGAATCTTGTAGTAGAACCACATTATAATCACACAGAATAACAAATACATATAGTGAATATATATATTATTTTAAATATTTGAGAAACACAGTACCTCCGTTAAAAAGAAATCCAAGAAGCGAAATCTGGTTCAGGTGAACTCGACATCATCATTAAGCGTCAACAGGACTTTTAATGGTGCATTTTGAAGGCGGTGGCTGTGATGGTGCACTTCTAGCGCATACATGCCTTCTCGACGTTTTCGAAAGATTGATTGTAGATTCCGATTAGGAAAACGCTGCAGATAAATCATATTTGGCGTGTTTTATTTTTTAATTTCATTCGTCTGTAGTCTAGTCAGGCGTGTCTCGTGTCCATAAAATGCGAAGGGTCCCAATTTTTCACTAAAACAATACGAAATAGTTTGGAGACCTGTTTAAAACTATTAGACCTCTCTACGAGGGCTATAAAAGCCGTGCAAGGGTTAATGTATGCAAATCGGGACCATTTCAAATCTGGACACGTTTACGATAAGGATGTCTGCTGTTTTCTTTTTTTATATTTTGCAGAAAGTGGTGCGGCTTGATAAACAACTCAATTAAACAACTATCAGACTCATTAAATAAATAAGAATAATAAAAAAAACACTTTTTTTAAGTTATAATAGCACGGTTTTTCTTAAATAAATACTTTTTTCACATCTTAGATCCATTGTTTATTTATTAAACATATTTTATTATAAGAGAAATTTATTTATAAAATGTTTTGGATTATTTTAAGTCGTTTTTTTATATATATTATTGTTGGTCATCAGAATTAAAAGAGTTATTCAATGTACTAAAAGAAAATTTTTACATGTATATTATTTACATTTTTAACATTTAGCATTCTAATAAATTTTATTTAATGAATAATTGATTTTTAGTTTTAATAAATTTAAATTGAACTCATGGTTTGTTTTTTTTGCGGGCTATAGTTTTTTTCGTTGGTGGTTTTTCACATTGGTGGTAAATTTGAACGTACGATTTTTACTGGTAAAAAAATTACAGAATATGTTTCTAACAAAACCAACAATATTATAAGACCTTAGCTTCCATATTCATCATATGCAACTTTAATTTGTAATTTTTTCCTTTTTCTGAAAATAAAATGAACAATTTAACCAGATAAAGAAACTAAAATAATTAAAGCTATACAAAAAAAAATCTTTATGATTTGAGCAAGTCCTTGCATAAATGTATGATGTATCTGAGACTACATTGTATTTAAAAGAAAACGAACATGTTTAAATATTTTGAATTAAACCTCGTATGTATTATTTTATTTTTTAAAATTAAATAAAATTAATTTATTAAATTGCATGGTTTATAGTTATTGTGAATATTTGACGCATAGTAGGTCTAATTTCAAAAATTAATTTATATAACCATTATTATTCATTATTTGTCTCCTAAGTGAAATAGTTTTCATAATTCGGAATTTAAAAACTGTTAACCATATGCCAAACTATGATATAAACTAAAGACAAAATACATAATTAATTAAAAGAAATACTTTTTGTTATTTCTTTATTTTTCATTAAAAAAAAACAATACGCAATTGACATTAAAAATTAACCTAGGTTGCCAATCACGCATAAAAACATAATTGTTATATAATAAAACATAAAAATAATTTAAAAATATAAAATAAAATTTAAAAATGAGTAGAATAAAAAAAGTTAATAAAAAAAAATAACGTATAGATAAATATGCAAGGATAAAAAAAAATAATGGAAAGATACAGTAATTAATTAATCCGCTATTGACGCTATTTAACATCATATATATCTACATAGTTGCCCAAATAGTTAAGCAGAGTAATAGCTCTGGTGGTTATACATTATTTGTAAGGAATATTATATAAACTGTTAACAAATATCCTATTTGCTTGAAAAATATAATATTTTCAATTTTTACATCTCTCCATGCCATAAAATTATTATTAAGAGTGATTCACGCCAGACGAATGAGTCATGAAATTCGCAGCAGCATTACGCACATCGTATAAAATATTACCTAGTCGTTTCGGATGAATTTTCTTCTGAACATGGATGTGACGTAACCGGTGGGAAACTGCAAAATGTATATTGTACACAATTATCGTAAAACACATGCTAACTCATCAGCATCCCCTTATACAATCTAATGAAATGTGGACCATAACTATACTAGGGTTTGAATAGTCCTTTTACGGGTGTATGCAAATCTGCAAACCGAGAATTGTTACTTAGTTTAAAATTGCACGAATTATATTCTTATAATAAGTGTTTGGAGCTCCCTGCTCGTGTTACTAGTGAGGTATTACAGTCGGATTTAAATGCTCACCACCCTCTATGTGCATTGCATAATTATGCAGAAAATTCACTCAAATGCATCGTTTATTTGTCATTCATTTAGTCCCGTTTATTATGTAAATATGCAAAATGATTCATTATCAGAATCATACATCTATATATATTATTTAAATATACATTTCATGGTGCTCTATATAATAATATAGTTTTTCTACGAGTCCCAAATGTTATAGATATAAAATCAATTTCCGCAAGATTACAATCGCACTACCGTATTCATAATATGTCGTGCAAATTTTCTGCCAGAAGAGTATTCAACCATGCTCCAGTACATCTTCGCCATATCCGTTTTCTTCGCGGAATTTCATTCGGTCGCCGGCATTGTTAATAAAAATGAAATATCCATTCTCATTCGACGAATTGTGTTTCCCGAATAGTTTTCCGCATTGTCGTCGCCGGTAATCCATCAAAGTCTTCCCGCAGGACGGTTTACCTGGTTTCTTTTTCCGGAAAATTGACGAAATAATCCGAGAAAATGCACGGCCACTGCTGCAACAAAGGAATACCCCCGTATACGTTCTGTGCGCTCCAATAAATTCGCATTCTACACTTCTCAACCGGAAAATGTAAAAAACTATTGACCGAGTGAAAAATAGCTATGGAAAATTGGTCAAAAATGAAACAGAAATTTTAAAAAAAAAAATTATTAGTAAGCAAAGAGCTTTATAAACGTTATTTTTATTTTGTTTGCCTTTCTCATCATGTGCGTCAATATTCATGTAGCATGAGAGATGTCAGAGATGCTTATTTTTGTTAAGGAAATGTACAAAATACAAAACAATATATCAGAGATTTCAAACTCATTTTAAATATATGAATTTTAAACATTCATATATTGATAATAAAATAGAAAAAACAAACATATAAATACGAGGCTCGTCCACAAAGAAATTTTTCACTGAAATAAAATATAATTCAATGGAAATATTTTTTGCAACAGATTCATGTACTTTTGAACAAAATCGAACCAGAACTGAGAAATTTGTCGCTGAGGGATCAACTTTTACCTAAGGATAACCGCTGTTTTTATGATATTACTTCGAGTACATAACCCATTTCTCATCTACTGTTACAAGATGTTAAAGATATCGTAAATTTTCCTCTAATTTAATATCACTTGACACATTCGAACCCGTACAGAATTGCTTTTTTCGTTTAAAAATGAAGCGTTTTCCATACACCCTGTTTATGAAACTTTCCAATTATTTGTAAATAATCTTGCACTCTGGACTAAAAGTTTCGGAATGTATCTGCTATTTGAATAATAGATTTTATCAAAGTTGCTTTAACTTTAATCAGTAGCATCTAATTATTGACTTTCAGTATCCTTTTACTAAGAAGTTTATTATTTAAGTAAAATTTCCCTATTCAAACTTATTTGAACCATTTACAACATTTCCGAATAGTCAATATATTCTTGTAAATATTACTTTTTGTCGCGGATAATATACAATTACATAAAAATATCTTATCCAGCACAAATTATTTAATGTTATATTTAATTATTATTTATTTATTTGACAAAAGATGGATGATATAAAAGAAAATCCATAGTGCAACTATTCTTTATAAAGATTCGATAAAGATTTTAAAGATGCAATGGAAAGAAACCTCTTACCCCTACATTCCTCCCACCAGTGTCATAAAAATTTACCTGAATTCGTAGATTTTAGTCTGAGAATTAACCTATTCGGATAGTATCTCAGCTCAATCGCGGATAACTTGCAATTGGATATAGGAAATGAATTAATAAAATCAAAAAGGCTATCTATTTGAAATTTTAAATGAACTAACAGCAGTGAATAGTTTCACATTTTATTTAACATCTGCACAATTAATTATCATACATTCAAATGTAATTTATTTATATCTGTACATATAATATTCTCAATTTTTCATTTCAATGATTATTTGAATCATGTTTTTATTAATAGATAATTTAAAGACGTATTCACATCTGCCAATTCATCATTTTGTATATAACTTTATAAGAAATATTAGAGTTACTGCGAAATAAAATATCGAAAAAGATCTAAAATATTCTCTATTATAAATATTATTTGATATCGTATATCACTAGAATAGCAATTTTGTCAATATTAGCATATATTTGTGCTCATAAAATATTCACATAGTTTAGGTGCGTGTAGAGGTGTAGGCGAATTTCCCGTCGAAATTCAACAAGTAGAGGGAAACATATAAAGTCTCCGAGTGACTTGGTAATTTGTAGATACTGAGAAATAATTCAGGGGACCTAAGTGGAGTCAAAATGTTCTGTGCCGAATAACAAACATGGCCGACTTATTCAAATTGATTAATTAAATGGAAATGAAGATAAACTTTCGTGGGGGATCAAACGTAATTTATTATTTATATTAGCAAATTCACTTGTTTGGCAAAGTGAGAGATGGGTTAATCTTACGCATGGCCGGCTTGATTGAGATAATAGTTGGTCGGGAAATTACAGGATTATTGTGGTATAAGAAATAGTCGGTGGGCAGTAATTTACTGTGTCCGTAGAAATTATAGAATAGCGTAGGCACGGTGAACTATTCAAATTAAAAATGTACATATATATATACATAGAATTAACTAAATTAAGACCAGTGAAAATCTACGTAAATATAAGGGGCGGCTGGTTCATATATATACTGCGGAGCTGTAGCACCCCTAAGCAAATTGAGGAAAAATATATTTTTATATTTTAAAATATAGACTCAAAAAGTGGATTTATTTTCGATACACCTATTATTATATGTGTCTATTATTTGTGTATTATGTACACGTAAATTTAAAAAAATATATATTTATTAATCTTGTCAGTGCGTAAGCCGGCAGTGTTACTCCACTACTTGTCAGCGCTGCTATTGTCGTGTATTGGATGGATGCGGGTCGGTGGCGGAAAAGGGGGGAGGTCTCGACGTTAAGCACCGTGTCGCGCTGCAAGTCGGTACAGTCATACCGACTCACAGCTTCTTTGGATCATGCGCCGCTCCTCACTTATTTTATCATTGTTTATATTATTTAGTACTATTACCTCATCTTGTTTTTGATATATTTAATAAAATATTAACGAAATATACTTTTTTAATTTTTATTATTTCGCAGCACCCCTAAATATTTTATCCACGAGCCGCCACTGGGTATAAATCTAATGTCACAATTTTAAACGGTCTTTATAAAAATCTCAAAAAGGTACAAAATTTTTACTATTTTTCTAAAAAAAAAGGAAAACATGAATAAACACAATATACCCTGAAATATGTCTACATTATTAAAAAAAAAACATTAGGAAAAATAAATAAACGTATAAGTTTTTTATTTAACTGAAGTTTCTAATTAAAAGCCTCACTAAACCTCACAACTTAAGAAAATTAAAGAAAAATCGATCTCCGTTGGAAAATAAACAGGTAAATTCAACTGAAAAATGATCGCTTAATTTGTAAAAACACGAAAACCCCTTAATGTTACTGAAGATTATTAAGAATAGTTAAATAATTTACTTTCAGTACCTTTTCAGATAATTCATGGCATGCAAAACATAAGTTTATATCCAACTTTCTAAAATCCTACAAGTGCGATCCGTATATTTTCCGGGTAACATTTGTTTATTATTTTTTGAAAAATAAAAAATGAAATAACCGGGAATATCCTAAATATCAGTTATCACTGATGAACACATGGTTCCAGCAACACATTCGACGTCTGTATACATGGGTCTCACCAGGAGACAGATGCAGGAACCAAATCGACTATATTATGATCAGTTCGAGATGGAGATCGTCGG